>JBBPBS010001075.1:2199152-2310655 GCA_037974835.1 Cicer judaicum | reverse complement strand
TTTTTTAATCTTATATATATATATACTTCAAAACTAATCTTTCTTATATTTATTAACCTTCTCTTCTCTGTTTTTCTTATGTATATACTAATACAACTAATCTTTTCTTGTCTTAACTTTGTATCTATGCTAACTTTTCATATATATATACTTTAAAACAAATCTTTATGACACAGAGACTAACTTTCTTACCTTTTGTATGTATATATTATATATGTACTAACTTTACCTACCTTTTATATATTATAAAACTAATCTTTCTTATACTCATTCCTATTTTGAATATACTTACCATATAATTTTTATATCATTTTTTCAAATTTCAAATAACGACGAACAATTTGAAAATGAGGAGTAATTTAAATTGGTCTAATTCGAACATGAATACATATACATGATAATTTGTTAGTTTATGTATTTTGGAATGCATACCACAATATATAGTTACAACTTACATACATGATGTTTTTGGTGACTTGACGTTGAACTCCGAAGTACTCCATAATACATAATACATGATTTGTTTGAACTATTTTAAGCATTTCGGTTATTAGTGAAGTTTTTTTATTAGAAATGTATAATTTTGGTTTTTTGGATTAATATAATTGTGTACTATTAAAATACTATTATAGAGTATATCATATATTATATAGTAAAAATATATTATTTCAAATATTTATTTTTTTTATATCTTTTTGTACATATTTTTTAGATACTTATTTTTGTTATCTTATACATTTATCGTGATAAAAAATTATTATTTAATATAAATGGGTACCATGATTGAATTTATATTTAGTTTTTAATTTCAGTGTTTATTTTATTTTATAATAGAATAAGTTGAGGTTCAATTTAAATAAATTGTTAACTGTTCTTATCTTGAAATTAAATTGAATACAATTTAGATATAATAAAAAAATATTTACTTAACTTAAAATTTGAAAAACTTATGAGATAATAATAGTGAGATATTTACTTGACTTATATTATTAAAATCAATGTAAATAAAAAGGATATATAGAATAAAATTCCAACTATCATATTTGAGGTAAAATGAAGAGCGATAACAATGAGTCGTTGTTAGGTTATTATTTGATTGGTCGATATATTATATTTACTTTTTGTTTTAGGTAAGCTCGCAATTATACAAATTAGATATGATATATTTATCCTAATAAAAAAAAAACAAATTTTCTATAAGAAAGTAATTAAATATATATATATATTTCATATCACTGTTCAATTGTTTAACGATGGATGGAATTGAACTGATTCCGTTTTTATAATTTAAAACATATATTTCATCTCATTTTTCAGCTATTTAACGATGGATGGAATTGAACTGATTCTATTTTTATAATTTAAAAAATGGACGGAAGTGAATTAATTATAACTTTTTTATTTCATTTTTTTTCCTTTATTTTTAAAACATAGGTTGGATTATGTATTAATTCAATACATGTGGTGTTGCTTTTAAACATGACAAACAATAAACTTACTCAATTCAAAATGTTTATATTATTTCAACTCAATTTATATCTAACCAAAACCATTCTATCAATGTTTATATTATATGAATGACAACTTCACCTAAGCATCTAAAGAAAAAGGACATCACACAATTTCTTACATTATGTCCCTCTTAGTATATGAATTATATTAACATCGATCACTTCCTACAATATGTTTCATTACCTCATTTCTAACTTTCTCTATGTGCTATGTGATTCTAGAATATTTGGAATCTTTATATTTGTTTTGTTTTTAACGAAGATATTAGAACAATAATAGATACTTGAAGAATCATTATTTGATTCTTATGTCTTCGTTAGTCATCTATAACAAATCAAACAATAAAATAAACTTCAATTATGAATATATAAAACAATTAATGTATAAAACAATATACAAAATAAACTTTCCCAACTTCTTCAATTTTTTTTATAAACTATTATGTAATTAATAGAATGATTTTAAACGAGGATTAAGAACGTTAATTTTTTATTTTATTTTTTTGTCTTTGATTTGTAGAAAAATGAAACTCTAGTAATTTAGAGTTTAATTATCTTCACAGGTGAAAAATTTTTTGCAAAAATTACCTCATTTAGAAAATACAGGTGAAAAGTTTTTCTTGTAGAGAGAGGAGAAAATTCCTCTCAAAGTGAGTTTAAAAATGGAGACGGAAATTATGTCGCCGTCTATCTTGTAATATATCATTCTATAAATAAAAATAATAAAAATAATAATTTCTCCTTCTCTAACATTTTATAAAAAAAAAAGTTAAAATGAGTTACATATAAGATTTGTTTTTGTCATTTTACTTTATTTTATAAAAAAGACAACATAATGTAAAACAAAATAATGTCACAAAGTGGGAGATTTATATATATATATATATATATATATATCCTTTTTTTAAAAAAAAAAATTCTTTAATTGCCCTACTTTGAAAATTATTTCTCTAAATATTCTACTTTTCTTGTTCAGTAAGAGGTCGTTCCCTGGAGAAGCGACTTCTAACTGAGTAATATTATTCAGTTAGAAGTTGCTTCCCCAAGAAACGACCTTCTATTGAGTTTTTAAAAAAAAAATATTACTCAATTAGAAGTCACTTCCCCGGAAATGACCTTCTATTGAGTTTCAAAAAATTGGTGGCGGTGGTTTTTCTAGAGAACGACTTTCTATTTAAAAAAAAAAAAGTAGGACATTTAAGGAAATAATTTTTAAAGTATGGCAATTAAGGAAATTTAAATATATATATATATATATATAAGTCATAAAGTAGGGGTATAGATTGGAAATTGTTTAGAAACTTTTAATTTGAATGAATAGGAAAATTGACCATTTACATTATAAGCGTCTATCAAATTAATCTTTGAATTTTATAAATTGACAAATACATTTTTGAAATTATAAAATAATAATCAAAATAATCTATATTTTAACTTTTATCCTTAAAGATTATGATGTGAGATGTTAATTGAGTATTTGATTCATCCACTTTGATATCATATTAATATAATATCATCACAATGTAAAGTAATTTTCATAGAAAATTTAAATCTTTTATGGACTAATTTGTTCATAATTAGTTCATGTACAATTACAACTCCTCACAAATTTATATCCAATATGATAGTTTCATTGACAAGTTTGTCACCCGAGAAGATGACATTGATGTAGAATCAAATGGATAAGTCACACATTTAATTACACTATTTTGATTGATATTTTACAATTCTAGAGATATATTTTCTAATTCACATAATTTAAGAACTAATTTGACAAATGTTTACAATTTCAGAGACCAATTTGTCTATTCACTTCTTTTATTTGTTAGTATTGAGTCTGGCTGACATTCACTCATAAGTGGGCAGATGCTCGAGCATAATAGAACAAGTGTCCATTTGTACGTTGGGTTATAGGGATGACAACATAATTCACATAATTCTCACAAGTAGATTTCTGTAGATAAAATTTGCAACATTTATAAGTTTTGAAAGTTTCAAATGAGTAAATAAATTTTCAACTTTATATATAATAAAACAAAAGATAAAATAATATTTTATGGTGTTTTGGGATGAGAGGTATAGACATGGGTAACCAGTAGTCAATATTTCTCTAATTTTTTTTAAAAAAAAATTCTCATCCCAAATCTTTAAAAAAAAACCACAAGTTTTATCTAAATTATTTAATATAAAGTTGTATTTTACATGTATTGAGAATGTTGGAAACAAAGAAGAAATTACACTTAAATTTGAAAATTTTATCCTATACTCCTCCTGTTATACCTATTCTCCACTATTTTTAAAATACTAACTTTACCTTCAATCTTTGTTTACTATTTCCGTTAAAAGATTTTTGGATTAATCAATCCAAATTTTTCAATACGTAAAAGATATCAGAAAATTAAATGAAAAAAAAAACATTTTCTGGCATATAAGGTTGAAAATGTGTGATGATTTCAAGTTTTTGATAGCTACTGGAAATGTTTTTTAAATTTTTCGACAATTACCATAATGTTTTTTTTAAAAAAAAAATTTCTAGATACAATGTGTGTTCCATAAATCATAAAAAAAAAAAAATTGGTACTTTCAAAAACCTTTAAATAATTTTTTCAAAAAAATGTTTTTCTATAATTTCGAACAACCTCAAATTTGTTTAAAGGTAAAGATTTCGGTACCGAAATACTTAAAAAAAATCTTATAAAAATTGACACTTGTATATGAAGAACTGAAATGAAATTAATATTTATATAAAGACAAATACATCATCAACTCATCACATTTATGGGAGAAGGAGTCTAATATGGGACTAAAGGATATAATTTCCCCTAAGGGGACAAAAGCTATCTTTCACATTTGAAAAATTTACCCTGTACCCCCAAAAAAAATTCAAAATGCCAAAAATACTCTCAATTTTTTTTTACTATTTCACACAATGAAAAGTTAATTTTTTTTTCACCATTTTCTCATTCCCGGAGCAGTAAAAAAGATTGTCGGTAGGTTGAAGTTTTCCAGTAACTTCTTGGAAAACTCAAAAGTAAGTTTTTCGGTACGCAACATACTTCCGGGAAACTTAAAAATAAGCTTTTTGGTACAGAAGGGGGAACTTGTGTATCAAAAATCTTCAGACAAAAGTTTTCTGGTATAAAACTGTGTTCCAGAAATCTTCAACCATAGGTTTTTCGGTATATAACTATTTTCCGAAAAACATCATACCCAAGTTTTCTAATACAGAACAATTTTTTAATTTAATTCTTTAATTCTTTTTTTAATTTTATTAATTTTTTTTAAAATGTTAACAAATATAGATAAACAGTTACTATTAATGGATAAAACATGCGTCGATACTATAAATATTTTGACACGGATCAGGTATTAATAAATATAAGTAATATTTATAAGTAATATTAATATTGTAAAAATATATTATGGTGATTAATTATAATTTATTTTACTTCAGATATTTGATTCAATGGACGTTGTTGTGAATTGGGCAAAAGAAATCGGCATAAAAAATAAAGTAATTGTTATTATCAAAATATCATATATAGAGACAAAAGAGAAAAGAAGGATAAATAAATTAATATTAGGTTGTGACAAATGAGGAAAATACAAGGGTGATGCTAGTTCAACTCGAAGTTCAACAAAAAAGTGTGATTGTCCTTTCAAGCTTAGATCAAAACTATTAAAAGATGGTTCATGATGGATAGTTAAAGTAATTTGTGGAATTCACAACCACGAATTACCTGATACTTTGGAGGGGCATGCATATGTTGGACGCTTAGATGATGAAGAAAGAAATTAAACATGTTCATGACTTAACAAAATATAATGTTGCACCGAGACACATATTACTCTCATTGCAAAACCGAGATAATAGTAATGTTACTAAGATCTCACAAATATATAAACAGAGGAGTGTGATTCGATTGCACGTGAGAGGTAATAGAACAAAGATGCAACATTTATTCAAGTTAATTGAAGATGCAAAATATGTGTGTTGGAACAGAAAGCGTGAAGACTCCGATGTTATGAGAGATATTTTTTAGGCGCATCCAGATTCAGTGAAGTTGTTGAATTTGTTTCCGATTGTATTGGTTATGGATAATACCTACAAAACCAATAAATACATAATGCCATTACTTAAAATTGTTGGTATGACATCAACAAAGAATACATTTGTAGTTGGATTTGCTTATTTGGAATGTAAGAGGGAAGAAAACCTTTGTTGGGCATTAGAGAGACTAAGAGATTTATTTTTTTACACAAAATAAATTTCATCAAGTAATTGTGACAGACAGAGATCTTGCGTTAATAAATGTAGTCGGTATTGTATTTTCACATGCTATTAATTTACTTTGTCGATTTCATATCGACAAAAATGTTGGAGCAAAATGCAAGCAATATGTCTTAAAGGATAGACAAGAGTCGGTATTGAATATGTGGAAAGACATTATGTATTGCAGTAATGAAAAATACTATAGCATGCGGTTGCACATGTTTGAGCAATCATGTGTTGATTCTAAAGTGTTTGTTGATTATGTGAAAGAAACTTGGTTGACTCCACATAAGGAAATTTTTTTTGAAGCATGGACAAATTAAGTGATGCATTTAGGGAATACAACGAATAATAGGTATATAATGTAATTTTATTATATATTGTTAAATATCATTATATTTTCTAATGTGACTGTAAAATTTTAACTTAAGTTATTGTTGGAAAACACATTAGTGATCTGTGTAAATGTTTGGAGACTATGAACAACATGATAAGGTTGCAACATAAAAAAATCAGGGTCTCATTTCAAAAAAGTTTTATGATGAAGAGCATGAGCACAGAAATCCATTTTATCAGAGATTGAATACATTTGTATCAAGAGAAGCTCAAAGACGTATTGCTGAAGAATACAATAAAGTTGAGTGGGTGGGTACTGACAAATCTATATGTGGGTGTTCTATCAGAAGGACATATGGGTTACCTTGTGCTTGTGAATTAGGACAATATAAATTGTTGGGTGAACCAATTCCTTTAGATTTTGTGCATATTCAATGCAGAAAATTAAGCATGAAATGTGAACCCACCCAAGACATAGAAGATGGATCAGAATTGAGTATGTCTACTGATATGAATGCCGTATGGAAACGATTTCGATTACTTGATGTTATAGGGAAACAAGTGTTGAAGAGTAAAGTGCGTGAACTTGTTTTTCCAAGTACAAGTTCAATGTGTCCGCCACCTGATAAAGTCAAAACCAAAGGACAAGTGAAGAAGAGTATGGGTAAGAAGCCGGATGGATATGATGTACATCGAGACCCTTCTTACTTTAAGCATGTTAATAAAACATATTGTGAAGATATTGGTTCCCAACCCTCTCAGTCATCAAAGAAGAGACAAGCCTCTCAATCAAATAAACAACCCTCTCAGTCATCTCAATCTTCAAAACAGTTGTTCTTGAGACAATTTCCTAATGTTATTTAACCATACATTGATGACATATTTGATGTGACAGTGGATGAAAATTGTGGTTTTCGCGCTATTGTATTATTGCTTGGACACGGTGAAGAGTGTTGGCCTTTGGTACACAATATTTTGGACAATGAGATTGCTTCTCGTGTAACTCCATATAATAGATTGTTCACAGCACGCATTAGAAAAGTAAGAAATTCGTTGAAGATATCCGGCTTAGGTATTCAACCCATGGATAAATGGTTGTCCATACCTGATATGGGTTACGTGATAGCGACAACATATAATATTATTCTTGTCACGTTTGGTTAGACATTTTCAATGACTTTCTTTCCTATATGAGGGGTTCACATTCCAATTTGACAAAATTTGATCGCATTTGTTGTATTGGGTTTGTTAATGGAAATCATTAGGTTCCAATAATTATTTTCTTCTATTTTAATTTATATATTTTCTTCTATTTTAATGTTTGATAATTTTTAAAAAATTTATTTTATTATTTTCCTTAATTAATTTATTTAATTTTTGCAGTTAAAGATGAAAAATGGATTTTCATTGCCAGAAATTGCACCAGGTTGGAAGCAATGTCGCACTGATGAAACAACTTCTTGGGCAATAGCATATACAGGGCGTCTACAACACTGAGAATATTTATTAGGTTGATTGCCACGTGTTACCTAAAATCCACCTATGGAACCTGTAGATGCAATGTCATTAGATGAACCTTAATGTTTAAAATTGATATCTTGTAAAATCGTACTAATTAATTTTAGATTTTTGCATTCAATTTTATCTTGTAATTTATTTTATAATGATAATTAATAACGATCATTAATAACAATAATTATTAACAATTTAAAAGTGTTCATAATAAGTAACCGAAATAACAACAATTTATAAAAGTGTTCATAACAAGTAACTGACATAACAATAATTCATAAAAGTGTTACTACTCACTAGTGCGACTATGTGATAAATACAATGCTTTATAAAAATGAATATACAACTTATCATCCGGACTAGCTTCATGTTGATTCAACCCCTACTGTATAAGATTACTGATCTGCTGTAGGATAGGTGTCGGCTGTGAACTAGAAGCATCTGCATTGGTGGGCGGTACACTATAATGTGGGGCCTGAGGTACACCATCTGGTTGCACAAGTAGTGGATGAGACACCTGATAGAACCACTCCAAATATCCATCAAATAATCTAGAAGGATTCGGAAGTAGCGGTCAAGGAATATATTGGATATATCCAAGTTGTCTTAAACACCGTTGGCAGATATTTCACTACAGTGCTACATAATCGGAGGTGATTAGCATAAAGAATGATATCATCAAAAGGAATGACACCCCTACGATTCTCCCATGGTCTCCATATAACATCCGCATATGTCAATGCATCAATAATGAACCTTATGCTTGTCTTATTTGTAGCACCATCTATTCATTCGTGCAAAGCATTCCACGTCAGCACCCTGGTCACCTCTATCACCAATATTTGAATAAATTTCTTAAATCCAACACTGTTGCAAATAAAAATAAATATATTAATAATAAATAAACATATAATAATTAATACTAATAATTATATTAATAACATAATTAATACTAATAAATAATTGATAAAAAATTAATAATTAATACTAACATAAATATATTAAATAAATAATTAATAATTAATACTAATAATTAATACTAAAGTTAAATATGGACAAAAAATAATAATTAATTTAAATATTTTTAATAGATTACAAGTAATAATTAATTAAATATACCTCACCAAACTATAGTGTAGCCGAAACATGATAACGATATCGTGTAAGGACAAATAAATCATAAAGGTCCTCCAAGATACCGCGTGAGCTCACCAGGTCCCTAAGCTCCAACATGCCCCTCCGCCATATACTTTCCCTCATGAGCAGGTGCAGCCTCCTCCTGCTTATGTACCATTTGCTCGTGTACCACCTGCTCATGTACCACATACTCTTGCTGATACATAGTCACATGATCATGATGTCCCTTATTGCCGTCTTCAATGATCACCCTTCTTCTTCTCCTTGAAGTTGTTGATCGAATCCTCTTTGAGGGATTCATCGCAGACGATGTAGAAGTATCAGTGTCACGTGTAATTCACATTATTTTGCCGTCTCTTCCTCGTGCGCCCACTGAAAAATTAAACAATAAAAATAAATAAATTACTTATATAGTTATAATTAATTAAAAAAAACTTATTTAAAACTTTTGGAAAACTTGATGTTTAAGTTTTCCGGTAACTACCAGAAATGTTGAGCATCAAGTTTTCCAAAACAATGATCTATACCGGATATCTTAAAACAAGTTTTCTGAAAGAGTCCTTTGTATCGAATAACTTAAAACATAATTTCCGGAAGAGTCCTATGTACCAGAGAACTTCAATAATGTTTTCCGGTAGTATCTTCTGTACTGGAGAACTTCAGATCAAGGTTTCTGGAGTACATCTTTTGTACCGGCAAACTTGAAAACAAATTCTTCGGAAGTTTTGTAAAAAAACTTACTCTTGCATGTTCTGGAAATGTTGAAAAGTGGAAAGGTAAATTTTTGGAAGTTTTATTATTTATATGAGGGTAAGAAAATCATTTCATTCTTAAAATGGGGGTATAGGTATAATTAGGGGGGGTATGGGGTAAAATTTTCTTCAAATTTTAATACTTAAAACGTTCCAGCAGAGAAGTCCAATCCAAACAGGCCCAGCCCAGTATGTTTACACCACCTCCACCGAGCTTCACTTCACTTCGTTAACAACAAATACAGCGTCGCAGCACGCTGCACACTGAAACTAAGCAGTTACAGAACAATGGTTTCCATGGCAACCACCAACAGAATCCAAACCTACCAAGACTTCGTTAAAGTTCATGGAATTTTGCTCGCTGCATCAGGGCTACCGGAGTCACTTCACCGCCGTCTCTTCCAGAAGCTCTTCACCGAAACTTTCGACGGCGGCGAACACTTCCAAATCGAACCTTGCGAAGAAGGACGCACGAGACGCCTCGTTTTCACTTCGGATTCTATGGCTAAGGATTCCGATGTCTTCCTCATTGATCACGCTTGGACTTTCAGACTCCCTGACGCTTACAAGCAGGTCCTTGCCTTCTTGCAACTCTAATTTTCCATTTCTAGGGTTTTGTTCTTGAGTATTTTGGTCCTTAAATGTGTTTGCGCCGTCAAAATATCCCCTCAATGTATACTTGCCTAAGCACTAATACTATTTTGATGCCGGTAATAATTTGAAAAATGAATTAATTGAATGTAATTAGGTGTCGTGTTTGTGTCCTGCCAACAAGTGTCGGACACAAGCGTGCTACGTAGATACATGCAAAATGCGGCTTTTGTTAATTAGTATAATTCTCATTTTTAGTTAGTTAGTTTGGTTGGTCATTGAATATGTTTTTTGTTAGACAATTTGGTCTAATAGATTACTAACATAAAATACACTTAAGATATTTTTGTAATTTCTATTCTATATATTCAGGACTATAGTGGCAGTGCTTCACACATTTAGGAATCAGAATGACTGCATACTCTTTCGGTTTTGCTTTATGGTTGTTCTTTCTCCCTTTTTTATGTTGTTTGTTGTTTTTGGTGGTTTTAGCTGCGGGAGGTTCCGGGATTGGCAGAGAGGATGGGTTCTTTGATGTGTGTGGATGTTGACATGAATTCGGATGGTGAAACTGATGTTGATGGCGTTGGTGATGAAGTTTCGAGAGACAAGCTTGGTGTAGTGGAAATATTGGAAAGTGAGGTTCGAGAGGCAAAAGAGAAAGGTGACGGTACATTGAGATGGTTGGAGCTTGATGGTCTTGACATTGATGATGATATGCTTCTATCACTGGACTTATCTACTAGATTTCCGGTTTGTAACTCTTTAGCTAGTTTTTTGTTTTATTGATGTGTTTGGATGTTGACACGACTTGGATAGCAAGATATTGTTCATTTAGCAAATGGAAGCCATTCTCATTAAATTTAGGAATGTTAGTTATACTATGATGTGATATATGAATTGAATTTTAGTGGCAAGATGGCGGACATTGTTATTATTTAATCATTGTCGCATTATTCAGTTTTTGTGTTATCTTAGCACCTTTCATTTATAATAAATAAATCAAATACTTATGCACTCTCGTTCCTTTTCATTGTTTCAGGATTTAGTGGCGCTTAGCCTATTTGGAAACAAGCTTACAAGTACTGAACTGATTGTTCAGGAAGTTATCAAATTTAAAAATCTCAAAGGACTCTGGCTGAACAATAATCTGGTTCTTAAAAACCGGTAAGTTTTCTCATATTTTGAAAATTTCTTAAACCACACACATTTTCCTTTTTGGGAAGTCTTTACTGTTAAGGAGAACTAAATTACTTTAGGTCTAGTGATGATGACCTTGCAGGTATTATTCTTAAGGAGTTACCAAAACTGGAGATTTATAATTCAACTTTCACAAGCAATTTTGGGGAGTGGGCTTTGGGCTTTTGTGCAGGGATCTATGGAAAGGATAACCCAGCAAAGGCTGGTCAAGCTGACAGTTCAGTGCTGAGTGTATCTAGTCTCGACCTTTCAAATAGAAACATCAACAGTTTGACCAACAAGGTTGGAATTTTTGTTATGCTTATTTTTTATCTTCGTTGAGCATTTTTTATACTTAGCTTTATGTTTTAAAAGTATAAATTGACTTAAATACATTATTTTACCAGAATCTATGTTGGTTGCTTAAGTTCAAAAATCTGATAATTATGTATGTCTTCTTGATTCTGTACTCCAGAGGGATTAAATTCCTCTAATGCGAGCAAACTCTCTTTAGAGAATAAAGTGAGTAATATCAGTAGTTGATGAACAAGTCAATAACCAATCATAGGTTGTTACAATCAATTGTTGATTTAGTCACTTTACTAACTACTCCTTTTAGAGGAGTCGAATTCACTCAAGAGATGTTAAATGGTAAACTAAGCATAATCAAGACAAGATTTTTAATGCACAGTATTGCCAATTCATTATTCCCAATCCCTCTGTATGTTTTGATCTAAATTATTTTGATGATTCCCTCATTTTGTCAGGAATTTTCACCCGTTTGTTTGCCGTCTCTTTCGTACTTGAACATCCGCGGAAATCCATTGGGACAAAACTCAGCTGCTGGCTTGTTAGATCTGCTGAGGAGATTCCCTTGCTTACGTTCATTGGAGGTACTTTGATTTATATTATCACAATTTTTCTAGCCCCAACTTACCTTTGTTATTTATTTATTAATTTAGTTATTAATTTATTTATTAATTTATTTATGTTCCATTCTCTGGTAACCAGTGTTTTAGCCTTTTGGGAATTTGAGCTAATTTTTAGGTGGATGTCCCCGGTCCTCTTGGAGAAAGTGCCATTGAAATTCTGGAATCTCTTCCAAACATTTCTGAACTAAATGGTATATGTGCATCCACAATATTGGAAACTGGAAAGCATGTTATCGATTCAGTTCTTCGTCCTCGTCTTCCTGAATGGACTCCTGATGAGCCTATTCATGACCGTATTATAAGTGCAATGTGGCAATATCTAATGACATATAGACTTGCCGATGAAGAAAAGTTGGACGAAACCTCTGTATGGTATGACTTGCATTTCACCTGTCTTACTTTCTTGGTTCTTATGTAGCTCACGC
The DNA here is from genome assembly GCA_037974835.1 of Cicer judaicum. Classification (NCBI taxonomy): domain Eukaryota; kingdom Viridiplantae; phylum Streptophyta; class Magnoliopsida; order Fabales; family Fabaceae; genus Cicer; species Cicer judaicum. Next base: position 2,298,007 of record JBBPBS010001075.1, on the reverse strand, counting down.
TTTCTTTTGATCAGTATATGCTTTGAAGTTATAAATTTTGCAGTGTCGTTGAAATGCACAAAATTTCATCAAGGTGGTCGTACATCTAATTTATTGTGTGATACTACTTGAATCAATGGGTCAATGTCTTTTTGACCATTCAAATTGTTGGGTTCAGTACATTTAATGAAAATGAAAACAAAATAGAAGTATCACATGAAACCACACATGATCATTTTGGTATTTCCCAAAAATAAACAAAACTAACAGCCCGTTGTTTTGGATATATTTAGGTATGCGATGGATGAATTAGGTTCTGCTTTGCGGCACAGTGATGAGCCAAATTTTAGAGTGGCACCTTTTCTCTTCATGCCGGAGGGTAATCTGGCATCAGCTGTGAGGTTTTCTTCTATATTTTGCTTTTCAGATTTGTGCTTTGATGTTGAAGTCGTATTTTCATGATCTAAGATACCTGCTGCTTTACTATATGATTGAGCGTTTGCATATTTTGTAAGATTTTTTAAAAAAATTATTATAGATTTTGCTCCTTAATTCATGCTCATTAATTTTTAACTTAATTACCTTGTAGCTCATGTTAGTGACTTCTAAATGTGAAACTTTTCCCTCTTAATTTTAATGAATTATTACATGTATTTTGTGGCATGACCTTGTGATAATTCAAAACCAGTCACCGTTTAAGTTATAACTCTCACTTTTTGCAGCTTTTCTATTCTATGGCCAACAAAGAATGTTTGTAAAGGTGATGAATGCACTCGTGACTTTCTTCTTGGTATTGGGGAAGAAAAACAACGTTCTGCCAGACTCACTGCCTGGTTCCATACACCAGAGAACTATTTTATCCAGGTATTTATTCTATTAGAATTTACAAAGATAGATTATGTTTCTTATTTGTGGTTAAAAATATATCATATGAAAGTTTAGGGAACTTTGAAGCTAATTAACTTACTATTCTCAGGAGTATGAGAAGTACAACCAGAAATTGCAAACCACAAGTTTGATACCACCCACCACTATGCAGTCTTCTGAGAGCAGTAGCATCCGTCCACATGATGGGCGTCCTTTACGGGTTTACACAGATATACCTCACGTGGTGGAGAACTTGACACATCCTGAGTTTGCAATCAGTAAGTGGACTGCGTGCATAGATGCACTGCTTAAATATTGAGATAAACAGAGTGAAAATATTGAAATTTTATTGCATATCTTCCTCCTACTATTTCAATATCTGTTTCTTTCATTGGTTTATGTCTGTACTGATGTTTCTTAGCCACAATGGTATGGGTTCTTGATCTTCAACCCATAATCTTCAATTGTTTTCCGACAATTTCTGTCCCATATGTTGGATCCTAATTGAAGGGTTCTGATCATAATTGGGTAGGAACTTGGAACTGCTGGATCATCATCTCTAAGAAGTTTTCCCAAGTTTCATTTGGATTGCTCTTCATGCACCACCTGTACCAATGTAGGAACGTTCTTCTAGTACTTCCACACCCATCATTTTCTGTGTGTTGAAGTGCTGCTCAAAATGGATCTTCCACCCATACTCTTTTAAAATCTGCAATCCATATATGTTCCTCCTTGAATGCTTTATTTAAGATTGCATATGTCCTATGAAACTCTTCTGGAATTTACTTGATCAACCCACACAGTTCCCCATTTCTTGGGAGCTGCTTCAGTACTAGTTGATAGGTACCGGTTCAAAATATGAAGGCAAACAATAAGAAAATGAGGAAATTTTATTATAAATCCTCCACTCATTCAACTCCGGATGAATGGTTATCCAGGTCAAGAATAGGATGACATGCAATGATAGCTTCCACAGATATTTGAGCTGGCCTCTACCAACTCCCATCCAAAAATGATTAATCATCTAATTAACTTCTTTGCTTCTATTAAACAGCATAACTAATTAATTACTCCTGACAACTTTTGTAACGAAGCGGTGTCTGGCTGACAGGGTTCCGTGTCCTGACTGATGTATGCTTTCCTAATTGGGCCTGCTCCTAACAGCTTGCTTGAACTTCATAAATTCATAATTAACAATTAAAATATCATGTAGCTTGGAACATAGTGAATATATGTTATATTGTGAATCCTGGCGCAATCCCGGTGTGGTGGAGGGGCTGGCCGTGACGCCACCAATTGGGTTAAACGCATTCAACGGTAGCGGTGCTCCCGGCCACAAATCCCACTATCACCACGACCGGCTATCCTAGCCCGACCTGCTATTGGACTCGCTCTAGGGCTTGTTCAAAAACACAAGTTTTATTTTATTTTTTTGTTCGTCATTAAGGGGATCTAGGTCATTTTGCACCCACTTAAGCCCTAACTTTTATTATTATAAACCCACAAAGGGATTGGTTCAGCATGGTGAAAAAGAAACAATTTTTGTTCTTCCTCTGTTTCTTCTTGCTCTGCCGTTTTTGTTCTTTTCTTGCTCCGTTAAGCATCGTTCTGTTCCAATCGTTATGTTCTTGCTCTGCTGTTTTTGTTCTTTTTGTGACTTTGTTTTGTCTGTTCTGTTCCTTTTGCTTTCTTTTTGTGACTTTGTTATTTTGTTGATTATGATTACTATTAGAACTTGATTTTGACGTTGGATTTTGGTTATTAAGTATGATTACTCCTTTAATTGTGTGTTTTGCTATATTTTAGTATTTTTGTATACTGCTTGTATTTTATGTTTAGTTAATATACTGTTTTCTGGCCTTTGCAATAACGGTCATCCTGCTATCCGCGATTTTTCGGGTTCAGCTATCTGAGACTGACAACATAGGCTATATGTCAATCTTCAAGCGAGGAGTGTAAATTGAATTTTCCACCGCTATAGTTCAATCCTCACTGCTATACCAATTTTTGAACTTTTTCCCCTTCTGAGCAGAACTGACATCTTATGTTTGTCATAAAATTCCCTTGGATTTGATTTTATGGGTGTCTCCACGTTTAAAAGATATATTGCTGTATACTGACTTTCTTCCTTTCCTTTTGAATATGTGTTTGGCCACAGTAAAGGACCCAAAAGATGCAGATATAATATGGACAAGTGTGCAGGTAGATGAAGAGATGAAGAAGGCCGCAGGATTAACAGATCAGCAATACATTAATCAATTTCCATTTGAAGCCTGTCTTGTCATGAAACATCATTTAGCAGAGACAATTCAGAAGGTGATATTATAGTTAATTCATATTGTATGTTAATGCTATGTGATTATCCTAAATGCCAGACCCGTTTTCATTATTTATTTCTAGTTAAATACCATCATACTCTCAGAAATATGTTCTCCGTTTGGACTTAATTATAAGCGAAAATACCTAATTTTACAATTATTAAGAATGGTAGTTAAGTGCATTTAATTTTCTTGTTTTCATGTAAAAAGGAAGTACATATACCAACCTACCCTAATGATAATGGTCACCTCCTTACAATATTAAAGAATCAATTCAAGTGTTTTTGAAATAATAATATTAGATGTGGATAGATTAGTGAACATTTGCTTATATGTAAGTCCAACAAATGTGGAGTATATATGATACTTATTCATCCTAGCATGCTATATTTTAATTTTAATTTTAGTTTTATTTTACAAGTCACTTACAAATAAACTGAAGTTTTAGTGTCATTTATCTTTTGGGGCTTTTTAAAAATGAATCATTTCGGGGTTGGGGTGTTTTACCTTGCTACAGGCACATGGATCTCCTCAATGGTTGCAGCCTACATATAATCTTGAAACTCATCTGTCTCAACTTATTGGTGATTATTCTGCACGCAAAAGAGAAGGACTAGACAACCTTTGGATCCTAAAACCCTGGAACATGGCCCGTACTATTGATACTACCGTAACTGATAATTTACCAGCCATAATCCGACTCATGGAAACTGGTCCAAAAATATGCCAGAAGTATATTGAACAACCTGCCTTGTTCCAGGGTAAAAAGTTTGATCTTCGTTATGTAGTACTGGTTCGGAGCATGCATCCTTTGGAGATATTCCTGTCCGATTGTTTCTGGGTATACTGATTCTTCTTTCTTTTATTATTTATTTATTTATTTATTCTTTTTCTCTTAAAAGATTCAAATGGAAATGAGTTTTATTTTTATGCTTTATTTCAGGTCAGGATAGCCAACAACCAATATTCTTTGGAAAGAAGTAGTTTATTTGAGTATGAAACTCACTTCACTGTTATGGTATGTCTTCAGTACCATATTATTTAGCAAAAAGATGTTTGGTTGAAATATTGAATATTTGAGTGCTTTCCTTTTTCTTATCTGAGTTTTAACTCACTCAATCAATACGTGTATCTCAGAATTATCGTGGAAGAATAAATCATAAAAATATCAAGGATTTTGTGAGGGAATTTGAGGAAGAACATCAAGGTAATGAGGACTGCCTCCTGACTTATCCTCTGCCACATTCAGAAGATGATTTTTTAGAGGCTTCCAAAGCATATTGTACATTTTGAGAGAATTTTTTATTCAAATTCCTGTCCCTGTATCTCTTGCAGTTAAATGGCTGGATATACATACAAGAGTAAGGAATATGATTCGATCAGTGTTTGAGGCAGCTGCGGTTGCACATCCTGAGATGACTAGTCCAACATCAAAGGCAATGTACGGTGTAGATGTCATGTTAGACAGCTCTTTCCAACCTAAGTTACTAGAGGTTGGTGACTGAAACAATGGTTATCATTTTATGCTCCTTTCAATACCACAAAGCTTTATATTTGACCTATAATGTGCAATTTGTCTAATCTAATGCTGAATTATTTGTTTAGAATGTGTTTCCTTATACGAGTTATCAAATTACATGTATAATTTGTATTTCCTATTGCAGGTGACGTACTGTCCTGATTGCACGCGAGCTTGTAAATATGACATGGATATTGTTGTTGGAGAAGGAGGTGTTGCGAAAGGTTCTGATTTCTTCAACAATGTGTTCAGTTGTCTCTTTTTGAATGAAATTTCTCAGGTTAGTCAATTGTAATCTAGTCATCATAAAGATTTGACACTTTTATTTAAAGCCTACTTCCTTCGGCAACAGACTACAGGTTCTTTTAGCAAGGCCTCAGATGACATGTATAACTTATGATTTCTTTGTAATCTTGTCATGTCGAGTGCTGTATTTTTCCTTTCTTCCTCGCTGATGTGACAGCAAGGATAAACAATTTTGAGCAATTTTGGTTGTTTGGCTGGAGACTGATGAGTATGCAGCAACGGTAACTCATTACATTACCTTAAAATTAAAATTTTGCAGCAAGGATCACTCATTACATTGTTTCTCCTTACAATTAGGCCTATGGTTGATCATAATTAATAAATTTAAAATTTTGATGCATAAATTCATCCTTGCCTTGCCCCCAGTTTCGTTTCCTCAATTATTTATTATGTCTTGCCCTATTTGAAATAGAAAGAGCAAAGCAAAGCCAAAAAGAAAAATGACTAAATCGTAATTTACACCCCATCCCTAGTGGATGCTCGAACTACACATTCTTTTTCAAAACAATACGATTTTAATTGGCCATTTCAACAATTGTTTTATGTAAAGTTCATGATGTTATTGATAATTAATATGAATGTTTTATTATTGATTTTAAGACACCAAAATATAGTTGTTTTTGGGTTTGTAGTAATTGGTCATTTCAACAATTGTTTTATTTAAATTTTATGATGTTATTGATAATTAATCTGAATGTTTTATTATTGATTTTAAGACACCAAAATATATTTGTTTTTGGATTTCTAGAAGAGATGATAAATTCTACCATTAATTTATACATTTGCGAGGTTTTTGATTCGAATATAAGATAAGAAGTTAATTTAGTAATATTGACATTTGTCAATTGAATTGTAATTTAAAATATAAAATATAGTTTAAAAATACATATTTGATCATAACAATGCCCTCTTTGTTGTTCCACAGTTGATAAGATGTCCGACTAGTTTAAAATAGGAAGCAAGATCTGGATAAGAACTTAATTACATTAAAATGTATTATATTTTTACTTCTTTTTAAGGTTGGAGAATGTAAAGGTTACAGGGAAAATGAAAGTGGGATTCTAGCTTCTCGTAAGTGGTAGAGTGTAATTTTCTGAAAATTGTCAATAAGTAGTTGACCTTATATGATTAAGTTTTTATTATGTAGGTTCTTCATGAAGATGTCCTATATTTCCATTTTGATAAATTACTTTTTTCAATAGTAAATCCTTCGTCTACGTAGTTGATCAAACTTTTTGTAATGATTAAAATGTGCAGCCATTTTTAATGTAATAAGAGTGTAATCATTTTCATATTGCAAATAGACTAAAATAATGATAAATAGACCAAAATCATATTAAACAGAAAATCACCCTATTTCTTCTTCACGCTCCGGTTTATAATTATCGTTTTTGCTTCTAAATTGTCAACCAAGCCCTATTTTTATGCACACGTGCCAACATCCTTCAGCCAATTTTAATGTTTCTTCCTAAAACTTCAATCAAGTTCTTGGTCTAAGTCTTTAATAATTTTTTGTTATGAATATGTAATTTATATATAATAAATACAATATATTGAGAAAAGGAATGTGTACCTTAGTGTAAAATAGTATCCGATATGATTCATGGTAAGACATCACACCATTTCAACTCACTTTTATGGTAAGACTTGGTGTAAAATTATTTTACATATATTGATACTGCACATTCATTAAACTCCAATATATTACATATACACACAATATGTATATTATTAATAATTGTATTCCTTTGTATCTTTTCATCTTCTTAGCAAAACAAATCAAATTAAAAAATATAGTATATAATTACTCTAAAAATGACCTACAAAATCCTCAAAAAATGAACCAAATATTGTGGCTGGAAAATAACTTACATTACAAGGATTTTTAGTATCCCATGAATTAACAAAAAATTGTGACTGAAAAAGAATTGAAGTTGATTTTGCTCGAATTCGTCAAATATATTTTTTTGTGCGTTGAATGGTATTAAGGCCACAATACACCAGCATCTAAAGTTGGGAAACATACGAAGACATTCAAATACTATAAAGCTTTCTCTAAATGACAAGAGGGCAAAAGCCTTTTTTATATTGATGCTTCATGGTGGCTTACCACATCATCTAGTTTTCTCGAGGATGTATAACATCATTCATATCGATGAGAAATGGTTTTATATTATAAAGAAGTTTAAGACTTACTAAACGAGGGGCATAAATGTAACCCAAGAAAAAACAAGAAGCAAAAAGAAAAATAATATACTAAAAGTCAGGGAACCTATGAAGTAGCTTTTATAGACAAGTGTGAACTCATATTCTTTTTGTTTTTGTTTTTGGTCTTGGAGTCTAATTCAATAAAATTATTGTTTTTCAAAATTCATTCAAAATAGTCACGTCATGCACAACATTCTTGCTTAAATAATATTTTGTAGATGTTTGAAGACTTTGAACATTTTCATCATTTGACAATGTGCCACTCCAAGAGTTTATAATACACAAATCAGGAAATACAAATACTTGCTATCTCTAAGTTTCCTTAGCCTTATCCACTATATTGTTAGTTGTCTTAAACGAACTACTTTTGAAGACATCATAAATGACATTAGCAACCTCTATTAAGAATATTTTCTAAATCAATATTGTCAATTATATCTTTTTTTTTTTTTTTTTGCAAGGGATCAACACTAACAAACTTGCCACCAACAAAAGTTTCTAATTGCCTTGATTCATAAAATCCCAAAAAACACAAACTAGCAAACATAATGTTGATTCCACGGAGAACCACCGTATCAACATTAAACTTTTGAACTACAACAACACCATTCATACCCGATGTTAAATTATCAATCATAGATTTTTCTTTATTACCGTGTACTATCATTCCTCATTAATACCTCATCATTTAAGTAAAAAAATGAGTTGATGAAGAAATTTGAAGTAGGAGTACTTTGATTCATGCCACCATCAAATTCTTCTATAATAGGAGTAACCTTCAGATATCTACTATGCATCTTGTTCCCTGAAGTCTAATATTCAAATTGATTTTTAAATGACCACTATTTTTTTTATATGACTAAATTTTTTTGAATAGATGAGTAGTGTTTATTAGCACCATAAAGTTTTTGCACATATATGAGTAAATTAGAAGAGGATGAAAAAAGGTCCTACTAGGGTTTCTACCTAGGGCTTTTTCTCTTTGCCATGGATAAAGTTGCCTTCTCTTATTGGCATGTCATTTTTCTACTTTCTTCTCTAATTGATGTGTGTTAAACCTGGTTGATAGTGATTCATTGAACCTTAAAAGTGCTATATGAATGTTCGAGAGGCGTTGAATAAAGGTGATTAGGTTAGAAAATATTTTGCTCAAGCTCTTAGCAACACTTGGAATATTCCTCTTATTGAATTACCAAAACCAAACTTGAAGGGAGAAGTAATATAAAGCTGGGTTGGATGAAAATTATCATCAAAGTTGGTTTGGATGATTGCAAAAATCATCTTCATGACAAACTTATTTTATCTAAGGAAAACTCGTCTCTTAAATTAGATGATTTACGTGCAAAGTTAGTTAAGCTTTGGAAGCTGATTATACGACGGATCCTTTTAATGAATTTATGTTCTTCATGGAACCTTAAACCTTAGTTTCTCTGATCATTCGCTTGGACTTTAGATTTCAATCCTAACAATCTTAAACAAACAACAACGCAATATTGGGATGTTTCTTGTGTATATCTCAAGAATACTTGTGTCCAAAGATTCTCTTTGTAATTGCTATAAATCTTGGAATTCCAATGAGTCTTAATGCATAAACAATAATTCCTTGGATAGATTTTTTGGACATTATGCTAGAGTTCTAATTGAAGTTCAATTTTTTTTTTGGTCTTACTAATTGAAGTTGATTTATCAACTAAAATTATACATAAAATATGAGTTGATAGAGAAGGTTTGTTTTTCTTGTGAATGTTGAATATAAAAAGTTGCTTCTTTTTGTATCACAATGTAAAGTTATTGGTCATGCTTTTGCTACTTGCAAGCAAAATTTGGTAAATGTTGTAATCCTGGACCAAGATAAATTTCTTCAAGCTAAGGCAAAAGTTGCAAAACGGGTAGTTAGTATGTTTCAGGTCATAAGGAAGTTGCTAAAAAAAAAAGTAGTGGATGTTTGAATGATGTAGTGTCAAAGGATGAGATTCAAAGTCATCAAACCCAACGAATCTAATCTTAAACAAGATTATTATTGCGCATGATATGTGTATTTTGAAAGACTTTTGAAATAGAAGTATGGTTTTACCGAAGTTGTCTCTAAATCTAAAAAGAAAAAAAAAAAAAATCTAAGAGCATCGTTGGAAATAATATTGGCTTTAGGGGTAGTACTCTTAAGAAATATTCAGATGACAAAGAAATAGTTATTGCTATCAATTATCTAGCTGAGTGGGTTGATAGACTACAGAGAAAACCAGCAAGTAAATGAGATTTATGTGGCAGAAGATGATATTGCATCAAAATTTGATTGAGCTTCATGGTGACTTAACAAGGTTGTTAAGATATTATTATTTTTATTTCCTACATCAAGGTCCACTATCTCTAATATAGGAGCACATGTTGTGGCTATAAATAAGAATACCACTAAAGAATTAATTAAATAATATTACTATGCATTTCCTAACCTTTCCCCTTTTCTACTTTTACCTTATTTTTATATTCTAACATGGTATCCAAGACACGTTGAAGGTCTTCATGCTACTTACTTTGACAAAATGGATAGAAACCAACACAATAATCCAAATGTTCCCCAAGAGGACACCAATAGTCCTTTTATGTTCATCTGGGTCCTTCATCAGTGACTGCCACTCATTTACTTACCCAAACAAACTACCATGCTAGGGCTCGTACAACGAAAAAAGCCCTTGGAGGAAAAAAATCATGACTTCGTGGATGGGGCCATCCTTGTCCCTGGCCTTGCAATATATACTAATTCACTCTTGGCTTATGAATTCAGCATTTATTTTTCTAGACAATGTTTTCGATGTGTCTAAAGAACTCAAAGGTTCTCTCAAGGAGATTAGCTAAGGATATCTGATATTTTGTAAGAGATCTATGGTTTGAAAGCAAGTATCATTCAGTGTTACTGAATATTACATCAAATTAAAGGTTCTATGGAAGGAAATTGATGCTTATATGCCTCTACGAGTAGGTTCATATCATGTTTGATATGATTGTAGAAATGACAAGAGATGTGAAAACTGGACATGATTTGAATCGAACAATCAGGTTCTTCAGGGGTTTGAATGATAACTTTGTTATGGTTAAGTCACAAATCCTCTTGATGGATTCTTTTCTTACTTTTAACATAATTTTTTTTATAGTTATTCAACATGAAAGACAATGGAAAACCTTTTGGAAGAGGAAGATGAGGGTATTCCTCACGATCAAACAATAAAAACCCAACCAAGAGTTTGTAGCTATTGTGGAAAGCTTGGTTCAACCATTGAAACATGCTTCAAGAAACATGGATTCGCTCTTCATTTTCAATGAAATGCTTGCGCAGCTGCTGTTGAATTTGATCCAAGTGGTTCTTTCCTTTCACTCCTCAACAATGTGGAAAATTGATGAACCTCATAGAAGATAACCCTACATCTCAACAACACTCAACCAACCAAGTGAATCTTGTGACAAAATCCAGTCCCAACAGTTGCAGGTCTACATTGCAACACATTTGCTTGCATTGGATGAGGAATATTTGTGATTCATAAAGGAACCGACGGAGGAAGGGAAGTGATTGTGCGGCAAGATGTCAGCAGAACAAAGGAGAGTCGCACTGTGGTTGAGAGGAAACATGATGTTAGATTCAAAGAGAAGGCTAATATATGACACTGGGAACAACTCTGGCACAATGGAGATACAATTGGATGTAGGTTTTTGAGTGTGGTGGTGCTCGCACTGTTGATTGTCTGAGGCAAAGATAGCCCTTCCATTGTGAAAGAAGTGGTTGTAGATACATAGAAACTTCCTTTATGACCAAACACTAAACAAGAAAAATGCAAACATCAAGCATACAAGAGAACAAAACCCTAAATCAAACTAGATAATTTTGGACTTCTGTTAGCACAAACTAAAACCCTGTTTGGAACTAATAATATATATGTACATTGGACAGTGATGGTGCTGTGGATACAAATTCGATCACTGCATGCTTTTAAAATTGCGAACAGGTCCACATGAACAGAGGATATCGTATATGCATTTGCGTAGTTAGTGAATTAAACTCCTTGTTCAGTTGCTTCTACTGACATATGTGCTTGATTTCTTTGCGTTGAAACCTTCCTTTGTAATTCAAGATTTGACATCCGTTCGGCTTCCAATGCTCGCTCAAGCTTTCAAAATATCATCAATAAAAGGTTTTAGCAGCACATTTTAACAACCACAAAGCTCAAAAGATTATTCTAACACTTGATGGATATTTGTGTATTACACAGTTTTATTAAAATGAATAATACCTTGGCAGCTCGGGTGCTCCATTCTCCTAAAATAGCTCTGAGTCTTTCATTCTCTTCTACATACTGTTACGATTATAACCAGAATTCTACTATGAGCATCTAATAGTATTAATTTTAGTTGGGTTATATATATTTTTAATTCCTATAAAATTGATAAAATTTGACTTTTGATCTCTCCAAAACATTTATTCCTTTTTCTTACCAAATTGTTTTATTCATTTCAGTTCCTAAAAGATTAAAAAATTGTTTTTTTGTTTCTTCTGAAATACAAAAAAAATAGATTAGGGGAGACACATGCTCATGCAAAGCTAGGGAGAACTTCCAACCTCAACGAAGATTTACAATGGAATTTGGATATAGCCTACCGATTAGGAAATTCCAAACTTGGACCGAAGTCACAGCAAGTGAGCACTGAGCAAAAGATGCACCCATTTGTTTCAATCCTAATTGGTTTGGGTGCTTGTAGTTTCTGTTAAAATGCTAAGGGACTAAAAACACACTATTATTGTTAAATGTTAAGGCTAAAAAAGGAATAAATTTTTTCAGAGATTAAGTCAAATTTTACAAATTCTTTTTAAGAAATAAAAACATATTTAACCCCTTTTTAGTATTAATAAAACCTGTAAGATACCTGATTGTTGGTCGTGCGGACACGTTGGATCTCGGAGTCCCTTTCAGCAATCAAGGACCGTGCAAGCCTTAGTTCAGATTGCACTTGGTTCATCTGTAACATAAATTTCAAGCGATGATCCCTTTAGTTTTGAGCAAGTGGAGTTGAATGATATCTGATGACTGACTTAATTTTGTCAAATTCCTATAGATATTCATATAATGAGATGGTGGGATAAGAGATACTGTTCAAATCACCAATTTATTGATTCAGTGTAAATTCAATAATGTACTAATTTCTCAGATAAATAAATATGTTAATATCTGACTGATCATAATGTTTAAGTATTACCCAATTTGATTTAGCATCAAAACATCATTTTCTATAGAAATTTAACATTAGTAAAAGTGTTCCAGAAAAAAATTAGAGGTCATAAGGTTTCTAGAGCATAACATTTAACTAATTGCTCTACTTGCACATCTGGGATCTTATAATGTATAGAATCTCATGATAAATGGCGTCCTTCGAAAGTTCCAGACTAGCCATCATTTTCAGGCTGGGATGACAAATAAAAAATAATACAAGCTGGGATTTTATCAACTTCAAACAACTCACTTAGCTTTCATCACTTAACTGTCCAACCTACCTTGGGCTCTACATCTCACTAAACTGCCCAACCCACCTTCTAAGAGTTATTTCATGTGAATTAGTGAGACCTAGTTAGGAGAGTGTCATAGGTACTAGTAGTTGTCCGCAAGAACATTTGAAACTAGAACAGACAGTAATTACCTCTGCAGAAATTGTACGCAGTTCCTGATCACGAGCTGCTAGTAGATGAGCAAGGTCAACCTGCAATATAAGCAATTTATTCCCTTAAAATGAAAAAAGACCGAGCGAAAAATATTTACGGAAATCAAGAGTTATTAATGAGCGATGCTGGTATAGATTTCTTCACTGCTTGGTTATGTAAATTGTATATTTGGTTTGACTACGCTATACAATTCAAGGCTAGTTCATTATCATTTAGCCTACAAGGCTCGAAGTTGAACAGAGTTCAAGCTTGGTTCATTGAGCTTGAGTGGCTTCTGAGCTCAGGTTGAGAAATTAGGCTCAATTTTTTATCAGGCTTATCCTGACATGACATATTCCAAGCACGCAGAAACTAAGTCTCTAAAGTCTGGCCTCTGCTAAACTTGACTCAATGTCATTCCTGTGCAAATAATTTTTCAACTAGGTTATCAACAAAATGGATGGCAACAATAGGTTTAAAGACTACTGAAACAAGATTTACGACATCCCTCAACTATAAATATATTCCAAAAGTTATTACTTGTAATGAGCAAGCTCAAAGTGCAATAATAGCAATTTGTTCCCTAAAAAATAGAAAAATTGGTTGTAGAGCTACAACTGGCTACGGAAAACTAGATGCGAACCAATCTTCAAGATCTCAACAGAACAGGTGGTGCGATCAGTGTCATCAAAATAAAATTGGTAAGTTAAATTAGAGATCCACATGATAATGTGACAAAATAAATCATTTGGGTAACTGTTGCAAGTGAATAAAAGTGACTAAACTGTACATACCATAAACACATTGCGACAGAGACCTATCATTGAAAGGTATGAAGTTTATGGTGAGAATGAGAAACCCTGGTTATTTAAGATCAATTTCCTACTTGTATTACAGGGTTATATTAGGAACTTTTTCTGAGTTCTGACAATTCAAATAAATTCAGGTAGTAATCATAAAGACTAACATGCATGGCACAACTTCAAGAAAATTTCTGTCCATGTCAAACGAACTACAGTTTTAGTTACCAGAGAAGGGTCAGGGTCGAATTAAAAACTATACTTTAGCAGGAATGATTTTTAAAGTAAATTGAATAAACTTCAGCATGGTACTGTCGTTTACATCACAAGATAACTTCAGATTGCAGTGCGTCTCTACTAATCTACTAATTCAACAAAGAAATTTGCTATCACATATCGAATATTTTAGCTGGATAAGTTACAACGACACAAGCTTACAGTCAGAGACATAACACATAGGAATTTAAAATTATGTTGTAGTAACGAAGACTAGGAAGAGAAATAATTTATTTGTGTCCATTATTACCTGAGGCGTGCTCCGATCATCAGTTCGTTCATATTTGCTTAAAGATTCTTGCAATCGAAGAATCTGCAAGACAAAATGTTAATGAACTAATTTATGCAGGTTCCATTAGTCGAGCATCTACACTATCAGAACAAGTTAAAGTTCATATCAATAAGAATAAACGAATGCTTCAAATCCTGAGATACCTCTTCGCTCAAAAAATGAAGATTTTCACGCTGATATTGCAACAAAGCCATTTGCTGATCAGAGAGCCTACCATCATGGTACCTGCTACATCAAGATATACTAATTACAGAGTTTACATTCTTCACAATCCAAGAACCTAGTGTTTTATGTGATTGCAAATGTTCTTTTTCTGCCTAACATGAATGGAATGCATAGAAGGTAGATCACCGTGCATTCAGAAATACTATAGCTTTCCAATCAAAGTTTCTAATTTTGTGGTTCTTCACAATCCGAGAACATATGTTTGACAATGTGATATGCATTTGTGTTTTCCATAACATGAATGGAATGCATAAAAAGTATATTGTCGTGCCTTTATAAATACTACTATAGTTTGCCAAACAAAGTTTATAATTTTGCAGTTTGAGAATGAAACATGGATATTGAGTTATGAAGTTCATTAAGAAAGAAACTAAATTACAAAATGTTTGCCTTAGACCCTCCAAAGAACTTGATGGTTGTAGGGGTGAGTATAAGGACTTCAGAACATCAGGATGGGAGTTCAATGAATTATACTGGTGTATGTAACCTGCTTGCATAGAAACACATACAGAATGGATTAAATAAAACTGCTACTACAATTAACTACTATACAAAAATGAGATCATATTCATATAATTATAAAAGTGAGGTGAATCTGAACAAAATACATAAATATCTAATTCAATCAGTAGGGTAGGTGCCTAGAATGCAATACATATTTCTAAATTTTTCAGCCAATTCAGGGTGCTGTCCTCCCCTCCCCAAGACTCAATACATCACTATAGCTTTTCAAAAAGAACAAATCTTAAAAATGTTTAATTTTTTTATATAATGTACTACATAACAATAAGCGTTCCAAGGTTTTTCATCCAATGAGTGGCTGTGGCACCTGAAGGCTGTAAACATTCCTTTGTAACCCTCCCTCCCCCAATAAAAATACGAAAGGATTGTATCTTACCAATGTAAAGGCTCATAAAACATCCGGCACATAATGCTTCGACTACCATAATAATCCTGCAGAATTTTGAGGCAACCAAATTAAGACAAACATCTTGGTAGGTGAAAAAGTGAGCAACTAATTTCCAGTTTGAACTAAAGAAAGGTAACAGAGGGAATGAAATATGCCACATGGAAGTACTTGACAATGATTAACAAGCAGTTGTACAGTACTACAGTGTACTAGTTAAAAATTCCTTATTTTCTTTTTTCCATCTAAACAAGGTAGTTAAAATCGAGATACAGCCTAGGATTGGGGAGGGGCATCGAAATTGCAAATCATGTGATCATAACACGAATCGTAAGATTCTCCCAAAAATATTAAAATATAATAATTGGATTTAAATTTTCTAAATTTCAAAATCCCTAAAGTTCCTGCATTTAGACAAACCCCAAAGGTGTTTTTGTCTTTACAGCACCCAACAAATCTGACTCCATACCCTCTACTAATAGGATTTTGCCTAACTTCAGGAACTTAGAGAATCCAAATTCATCTATGTGACAAGAGGGGAAGTATTGATGTAATTCAGACCCTAAAACTAAGGGATTCAGTTTTGTATAATTGTGAATATTAATTAAAAATCTGAGATATAACCTCTCAAGCATTTAAGTCAAGTAAGCTTTTCTCAAGAGTACAATTAGGTGATAACCACACAAATCACAAGATTATAAGCATAGTAGATGTATAACATCTAAAAATAATAATAATAAAAGAATCTCTTAGAAGAAATTTATCACATGCTATAATATCAAATTTGTAGCATTTAATCATCAATCAAATGTTATTAGCAACTTCTATTGATAAGATTTTACATTAACTAGTAGTCCTTCATATTTAGAAACAGCAATGTCTTCCTGATATTCCATTTCTTAACTCCATTAAATATATCACATAAAGAATTTCTTAAATGGATAAGTATGACCAAAAGATGAATATACCTCAATATTGCAGAGATTGACAGAAAACCAGTGTAAGGTTTCCAGACTATAACAAGTAGCATAGCAGCAGTTCCTGACAATAAATTAAACATTTGAAAATATCCACATTATAATTAAGAACTCATAATATAAACTATCCATGTTAAAAACATTCATGTGCTCTACCAAACAATTTAAGCTATTGGGTTGATTTGGTTCGTGGCACTTGCCACATATGTATCAATTGACTTCACATGTCAAGTATGACCTAAAAGTTAAAATTAAGTATGATCTAAAAGTTAAAAAGTACAAACACTGAAAAGCGTACCATAAGCTGTAATGGCGAAGGGTATGCGAACAATAAATTTCAACTTCTGGCTGAAACTATAATAGCCCTGAGAAATCACACCAATGATTAAACATAATTAAACAGGAAAACGCCATAAAACACAAATGAAACCTTCAGATTTCTTAGTAGGAAAAGTTCTTTTGGAAATTCTATTCTTTTATAGATCTAACTGTATTGAACTTCATATTCCAGAGTTCTATCAGTTACTGCTTCCACATGGCCAAATTACGATACTACTGTGACAAAAAAGTACTAGTAATTGACTGAATTACCTGCAACCGTATCTTCTGCACTTGATAAACCAGATATTGTTGAAAGATTCCTGAAACAGTAAAGAGGAACAGCATTTGAACTCAATACAGAATGTGCTTTGAATGGAAGAAGCTTTGAATGCTTGACGAAATAAAAACATTTATTAAGCTTATTATGCTACATACAATAATTTTATGTTAATTTTATACATTACCATTTAGAAACACAACAATAATGTAGGGGGAGCCATAAGGGTGGCTTGGTGGTTGAGACTCTGGGAGTGTGAGATAAAGGAGTTGGGAGTCATAATGGAGCAAGTTTCAAATCCTACTCTCCACTAACATTTAAAAAACAATAATGTAAACTCCAAAGGGGCTAAAAGCCCCTTTAGTTCACCAAAAAAATGTAAACTCTAGAGCATTTTTTGCACTTGACTTTGGATTCCATAGGAAGTTACAAATCTCAAAGTGGCTATATTGAAAATTTGTTTTATTAAGTAATGACATGTTAATACATTATAAATTTTTCAGTAAGCCATAGGGGTCTAATTTGGGTTCCCCTATGGGTGACAGGTGGGCGGGGTGATTGCATATTCTGATAGATACTTCCACTTTTTAATGTCACCTAAGAAACGAGCAAATTCAGTAGGTGCCACTCTTACTTAGTCATGGAAGAATATAACCCTTATGTTCGATTCTTGGACAAGATTACTATAGTAAAAATCAATTGTATAGTTATATCATTTTTCTCCTTTTACTAGCTTCTCTCTTTAAAAAGTGCAACAAATAACAATTACGTATTTCTATCAAACTCAAGCTAAGATGAAAAACACAAATATAGTTTTAAAGTTTTGGGGGCGGGGGGTGCATCAGGACTATGTTCCGCTAGACTGCTCATCACCATCACCATTCTTAAAGGAAGCAAAATGAGCTGCAAGAGTTATTTTTTTACAACTTAAAGTAAGAAAATTGAAAATTGGAAAACATCATCAGTTTTCTGAGATTGCGAAAACAAAGTTTGCAACACACATCAACTGTTGTGAAAAATATTTTTCCAACAGAAAAAGTTCCTTCTAAAATAATAAAACAGCAACAATGCAGACAACGTTATCCCATTGCCCAAAGTCAAATTCAATGAACCTCAGCCTATCATAACACGTAACTTCTTCCAAAGAACTCAGCAAACGCTGCGCACTAATCATAAAACTATGCACATCCAAATAAAAGAACTGAGAATAACTAATCACAGTAGTTCCACCAAACCTGTCAACAGCATAAGAAGAACATCACAACTACATAGCACAGGAGATATCAATCCTTGCACGGGACGAAATATCCACTGAGCTCCTACAGCCAACGTAGCATAACCTGCCTAAAATGGAAAAAAAACAAAAAACAAAAAAGAACCAAATCATCACACCATAATAATATTCATAACACAACAAATCTAGCACCAACACCAAGGCATGCCCGACACATACTCCCTCCAGAAGGGATAAAACATAAGTAAAAGTGGTAGATGAAAAGCTGATGTATCTAGTCTTAATTAAAATAGATACATCACTTTTCAATTATTATTTTTGCTTATATTTCAATCGAGAGTAGTATCAGTGTCGGACACCAACACGACAACGATACATTACATTCAATCACTTTATTATTTTCTTAAATTAGTATTGGTTTCTACGTGTCAGGTGTCCGAGTTTGTGTTTCTTAGCAAAAAACTATTAAATTCAATTAAAAATCATCAGCATAAATTATCAAATCAACAACATATAAGAAAATTTTAACTTGCCAATAGTATGCAATAGAAAACGCTTCCAACAACCCTCGCAGCTTTGCGGTGAGCAAATAAAGGAGCCTCATGAAGGATATCCAGAAAACTACAACAACGAAAATCAAAACAGAGAGCTTGATTTTGCATGCATCGTAACTGCACTAATCAAAATTCTAATCGGAACTGAAAAATAGAACAAATTGAAAACAAAAAACGAATTCAGAGCGTGTTTAACTCACAGAGCGTTTTCCTCTTGAGATGTGGATGGCGGAGAAGAGAATCTCTCCGTTGCCATCTTCTAGTTCTAGGTTTGGATCGTCGTGATGAGTGATTCGGTGTGTTGGAATCTGCGAATTGGAAAAAGGAAGGTGCATTTAAGGAGGTTAATGTTCTTGGTGAATGAAATTAGTAATGTCATTTGCAAATATGGTTTGCAACCAACAATTTTCTTACTATACTTACATTAATTAAACAACATCTTCAACTCATTGAAAATTCATTTCTATTAAGTATTAAATATTAATATTTTGGTAATGATTAAATGTTTTTTTTTTGGTCAAAAGATTAAATGTTTTTTTTTTGGTCAAAAGATTAAATGTTTTATGTATGTAAAAACAAATATTTTTATTTCAAAAGGTTCAATGTATCATCGACTTTTTCCTTTAAATTTTTATTTTAAAATATATTAGATTAAATAAGTTTTTGCATCAAAATTTAGAATATTTTTAATTTTAGAAGAATTAAATATAAATTTTTGAATATTTTATATTTGAAATAAAAGTAATAAAAATATAGATTTAAATAATGAATTTTGAGTTTTTTATCGATGAATTATTTATAATATTGTATGTCTGCTAAAATAATTTAAAAATAATTATTAACATTTCAACAAGAACTAAATGTTTGCATGATAATTTTATAAAAATTAAATAAATAATTTTTATACATAACTAAAGACAATTCTGAAACTTTAAAGAGACTAAAAATTTATTTATCTAAAAATATGTTATTTTTAAATTTGGGCTTTTATAATATACCAATAAAGGTAGACAATACTAGTATGCATTTTTGTGAGATTGATTAACAACTATAATTCAGTAAGATGATCCACAAATATACTTAGATAACTGAAATTTTGCTTGAAAGAAGAGCTTTTGAATTTGAGCTTTAAATGATCAAGTGTAGATTGATTGCTTTGAAAATTCTTGTATGTCTTCTATTGATCTGCCTTATATAGATGAAGAGAGTCTTGAAAACTCGAAAAGTTGAATTAGTCGCTAGACACATTAGCCAAATGCTAGATCTAATTTAAAGATATTAAATACATGTTTTTATTATTGTTAAGAATATTCTTGACCAATCCAAAACGTTCTTGCTTTGAGTCTAGAGGAAAACGTTATCAAGTGTGAGAATGAGCTGTCAATAACTTTCTGCATAATAATGCAAATACCATTTACTTGTGTCATTTTCTCTTTGCTCGAAGCTTATGTGCGGATTTGACATTTTTAACTTACAGTTTGGACTTCTCATATTGTCATGTCTTGACTTGGTCTTCAATAAAAGACAACCATAATGTTCAATAATTCATTTTGAAGATTCTTCAAAAGCTATTGGACTTTACAAAAGTGGATTTTTGTTTTGATAGGGCATAATATGGGACCACAAATAATGATCAAAACTTTCTTAATTGCTTTGAAAAGGCCATGTGATTTTTGCATGAATATGCAAGCTTGATCTTAATTTCCTATATTTGAATAAATCACTCAAAAACATAAGTTAATAGATAAAATGATCATAATCATAATTAACAATTTAATTAACTATTTGATTACCTTCAAAATAATAATTAGGGATATTACATCAACCATCTCATCATTTTTTATGATGACAAACATGTTAATTAGATTTGAATTTTGATTCCACCTTTATGTATTCATTATTTTATGCAAACAAACATTTTTGAACCAAAATATCTTTTTTATTAATCAAACATTATAAGGATTCATACATATGGTTTAAAAAAGAATAAACATAGACTTGCATAATATAAAAGCAAAGAAGTACATAAAGAGTTTTTCAAAAATACTTCTTAAAACTTAAAATCTAATTCTTTTTCTCCTCCTTTGTCACAACAAAAAGATATTGGAGGAAACAAACATGAAGTAGATCACAATGATAGTGACAGTGAAGAACCATAAATTGATGAGGAAATAGAGGGCATAAGCAAATCATAAAAGGAATTAGGAGAATTCGGAAGAGTATGATTAAGACCTAGTTTTGATGTAGCTTCATTTACTATTCAATCCCTTAAAATAACATTCTTCATATCTTGATGAATTTATAGATTAATGATAGTTTGAAGATAAGTAATTATCTTTGGGATGTCCTTCCTTGTATTGGATGTATCCCTCTCATCTTTGTTCTCTTTGATTAGTGAGCATCTTCAGGAGCACTTTGGGAAGCTGGAACTTGGGTGCCATTAGAGGGAACAAAGGTAATAGAAAAAGATTCTGGTGTGGCAAAAGTCAAACTAACGATTTTAATGTTAACGAATTGTGTATTTTGTTGAGCAATAGTTGGAGTAGTTGAATAAAAAATAGAGCTAGAAAAAATTTGTTGATTCCAAAAGGGGAGGATAAGTTTACTTGAGGAGAGAGGAAAACTTTTTGAGGATTAACGTAATTGGATGTTTGTCCTTGTAAGGTAGGATTTAGCATGGAGTTAAAACTTGGTGTTCCAAAAACAGTTGGGATTTTAGGATCAACGGGAATTGGTTCAAATTGATAGTGAGCAGAACCAAGAACATTATGCCTAAGAGGAGAACATTATGGACAAATTTCCAAATGAAAATTTTGAGTATTAGGTTCAAAATATTTTGTCGCTCAAATTGTTTTCTTTTGTGGGAGCTCAGAGTGGGGATGAGTATCTTGTGGTGGGATATGAAGTACATTCGCAACTTTTGGAAGAGATGTATCTTTCTTCATATGAGAAATATTTATTGAGGTGAATTTTGAAAAAGGATTCCTCATCCTTAAGAGAGACTTTGAAATATTTGAAGATTTGGGTAAGGACCGTATTAAAGAGATGTATCTTTTGGAAGAGATGTATCTTTTGGATAATATTTATCATAAATTCCCAAAAATGTGGACCATCCTAAAGCATCGGTGTAGTGTTTGATTGGAGCTTCATCTAGTTTGATATTTTTGAAGAATTTTTTTTTTCCAATACCTACTAGCCTCTTAGTCGATTTGTCTTGGTATGTTTTTTCATGATCAAATGAAATAAGGGGTGCGATAATTTTTTTGGAGGTTGCTATTTTGAGAATTTGGGTTTTGATGAAGATTGTTTTTTAGTTTTGGACTTTTGTGGAGAACATTCTAGAAATGTTGGTTTCAACGAAGAATATTTTGAAAGTGGTTTTTATGATGGATAACGTTCTTGAGATTTGGTTTGTGATGCAAAGTGTTCTATGGGGTGTGGTTTTTGGTACAAGACATTCTTCTTTTTTAGATTTTCCTTCGTTTGAGTGTTTTGGTGTGGAGGGTGAGGAATTTGTAGTTGCTTTGGATGACTTCTTTTTGGAAATAGATTTCGATGGTTTTGAACTCGGTTTGGTGTTGTTGGGGGTTTCTTTTGATTATTTTTGTGAAGTAGATTGTGAGGGTTCAATAGGTGGCTTAGGTGATTTTTGTGGTGCTTTAGAAATTTGTTCAAAAGGTGTGGTAGTCGTTGGTATTGGTTTAGATTTTTTAGTAGAGATGGGGAAAATGGAAATGATTCAAACCTTTTAGGTGGAGAAGATTTATTGTATAAGTTGTCAAAGATGGTGTAGATGGTTGTGTGAACACTCTTTGATTTTTCAGAAGTACCTATGCTAGCCATGATTCACATAAATCTTTATCTTGAGGGAGGATTGTCTGATTAAGCTGGTTTTGATATTTTACAAAGGTGTGAATATGATTGGGTTATGGTTGGAAGATTACATTGAAAGAGATGGGGTAGAACAATGGTAAAAGGAGTCATGACAAGGAGAGGTTGGATGGGTTCAGGAGAGGTTGAGAAATAATTACAACAAAAAAAAGTCATGGAGAAGTATGGCAAAGAGGAGGATATGTGATATGATTGGAAATGGTGTTAGAGGTTTGGATTTGGTTGGGGTTTTCTTCTTCAGGATTTTTTTTGAGCCATGGATGAGTTTTCTGAATCATTTTTTTTATTTAAAAAACTTAAAATGGAGGCTGCGAGGAAGTAGTTTGAAGAATGATAAAAGATAGAAAAGATAGGGATACATTATCAGCTTTTGAAATGAAGAGAGAAAGGGAGAGAGAGAGGGGCATATGGAAGTTGCACAGGTGAATGGTTGAGTTATGATTGCAAACTTGGGAAAAGAAAACAATAGAGGGATAAACATGATTAGGCTAACAAGTAATCTTTTTTACAAAAAGGATGGTGTAACCGTTTTTTTATTAATTGTTGGGTTTTTAAATAAAAAATTGAAACATAAAATGAATGAAAATTGAGTGAAGTCCCGAAGAGAGAGAAAGAAAGAAGGATTTTTTTTTTTAAATGTTTGAAAACGGTGAACGTTCTTCTAGTGACCCAAATGTTCTCGTTTAACAAAAATTTGAGTTTTTATTTTTATTTTTTATTATGTTTAATTTTTCTTTAATAAAATCAAAACAATCTTCTACCATAGATTTGGTAAAGATGTCAACAAGTTGATTTTCAATATTAAGAAAATTTAATTCAACACCCTTTTTTATCACATGGTCCCTAATAAAATAATGTTAAATTTTAATGTATATTGATCTTAAGTGTTGAATGAGATTTTTTGATAAATTAATTGCACTAGTATTATCACAATAAAATAGAACATTTGAGTAACTTATAGAAAAGTCTTCAAGTTCATTTTTAATCCAAAGAACTTGAGAACAACAATTTGCACTTAAACATATTTGGCTTCATTTGTTGACAATCAATTGTATTTTGTTTTCTACATGACCAACTTATAAGGGCTTCTCTAAGAAATTAACATGTATCACGTGTGTTTTTTCTTTCAATTTTCTCCCCAACATAATTAAAATCATAATAAGCCACAAGATCAAAATGGAAGTTTTGCTATATACTAAGACCAAAATCAGTAGTACCAACAAGATATCTAAAAATTATCTTTACTGTCATTAGAATAGATTCTCTAGATGAAGATTGAAATCTAACACATAGACCAACTGCAAAAACAATATCTTGTCTATTGGCAGTGAAATATAATAGGGAACCAATCATTCCTCTGTATTCTTTTTTAGAAATGGTTTTGCTTTTTTCAGCTTTGTCTAAACTTGGAGATGGATGCGTTAGAGTTGTCATTAATTTGGCTTCATTCATTTTGTAATGTTTTAGAAGATCTTTGATATATTTTTCTTGACAAATAAAAATGTCATGTCATATTGTTTGATTTGTAAGCCAAGAAAAATATCTTAACTCTTCCATCATGCTCATTTCAAATTCACTTTGCATGTGATTTAAAAAATCTTCACACATTTTTGTATTTGTTGAACCAAAAATATTATCATCAACATATACTTGAACTATTAATAAATCAGATTTATTAATCTTTCTAAAAAGTATAGTATCAATCTGTCCTCTAGAAAAACCATTTTTGGTCAAGAATGAACTCAATCTTTCTTACCAAGCTCTAGGAGCTTGCTTAGGTCCATAAGGTGCTTTGGTGAGTTTAAAAACACGATTTTGGTTTATTTTTATTAAATCATGTTTCAATAAGACAAATTCTCAACAAAGACCATGTGAAATTATGAAATATTTGACTTTTTGTTTCCATAATTCATATGGTCTTTTGTTGAGAAATTGTCATATTGAAGCATGATTTAAGATGTAGCAAGAAGTGTTAATTGCTTCTGCCCAAAATATTTCTCAACATTTGATTGTTCCAAAATAGCTCTAGTCATTTCTTGGAGAGTTCTATTATTTCTTTCAATAGCACTATTTTGTTGAGGAGTTCTTACAAAAAAAAAAATCATAAGAAATTTCATTTTCATAAAAGAAATTTTAAAAGAAACATTTATAAATTCTCCTCCATTATCAATTCTTACAAAAATTATATTTGAGTTTTTCTCCTTTTGAACTCTTATAAAAAAAGTTCGAAATGCTTCAAAAAATTATTATTTTATTTTAATAATAATACACATGTGAATCTTGAAAATTATGAACAATTACAAAACCATATTTCATTTCTTCCAAACTTGTAGTTTTGATACTACCAAAAAGAACAATTTGAAGTAGTTCAAGAGGTTTTTGAGTTGAAACAAAATCATTTGAATAAAAACTACTCCTGAGTTATTTTCTTTTAGCACAAGCTTCAAAAATTTTATTTTTGTCAAAACTAATTTTTGGTAGTATTCTAACAAGATCAAGTTTGGAGAAAGATCAATCTTTGAACAATAAGAACACTTTCTTTTTGTTTCTGGAGAACATTTTCATATATGGCTAGAATGTTGTTCCTTTTTTGGAAATCGATATACTTTGAGTTTTTCATTCTTTTTCTTGTAAGAATCAATATGTCCAAGATTATTATAGTAAGAACATTTTATTTTGCATTTTTCTTCTCTTTTTTCTGTACAAAAAGTTTTCATAAAATCTTTGCTTTTGAGATTTGTCAAAACCAATTTGTGCTTTTTCCAAAATTCTTACTTGTGATCCAATGATATTTTGAAAGTTTTAAGTAGACTTTATAAAATTTACTAAATTGTTTTTAAGATTTTCAACTTTTATTTTGAGCACAATGTTCTCCTTTTGGATTGCAGAATGTTCTTGAGATTTGTTCTCAGCGGTTTCATTTAAAATATTTTGTTTTTAAGATATTTTGAAGAGAGAGTCTAGCAAGCTTTAGATGACTTTTCTGAATTAATCTTTCATAAATACGGTACTCTCTTTTTCTTATTTTCTTTATGAAATTTTTCTTTTAATGAACCATATATTTGAGCAAGGAAGTTTGAATCACATAGAAGATTATTAAATTCTTTTTCCATTTGTTCACATAAAAGACGATAGTTTATGACAATTACCTTATCATTATATGAGTTTCCCATTAAGCACAAGTTGGTTTTTTTAGTATATTTTGTTGTTTCTGATTCTTCATAATCATCTCAAGTAGCCATCATGGAAAATTTAGAAAATTCTTTCTTTTCTGATTCTTCAGTATCTTCTTTTTTGGAAAATTCTTTCTAATTTGATATTTTCTCATAATTCTTGGAATTTTTGTTGTGAGAAAAACTACTTCTTCTTCTTCAGCTTCTTCTTGACCAACTTCTTTTTCTTTTGATTCCTCTTTTTCATCCTTTTGTGAGGATGAACCTTCTTGAGAGATTTGTGATGCATTCAAGGCTATTGCTTCAGTTTATTTGTTGGCTTGTCTTCTTGAAGTAGTACTTCACGAGATTTCAAAGTTCCAATTAGTTCTTCTAATCTAAGTCTCTCAAGATTTTTGGTTTGACTTATGGCTGTGACCATGGGTCTCCATACGACACGGAGACATCTTAGAATTTTTCTCACCCTGCCTTGGCATGAGTAAGCTTTGCCAAAGGAGCGCATTGCATTTACTATAGTTGTAAATATTGAATACATTTCATTAGTAGTTTCTCCTTCAGTCATTGAAGTAGTACTTCACGAGATTTCAAAGTTCCAATTAGTTCTTCTAATCTAAGTCTCTCAAGATTTTTGGTTTGACTTATGGTTGTGAACATGGGTCTCCATATGACACGGGGACATCTTAGAATTTTTCTCATCCTGCCTTGGGATGAGTAAGCTTTGCCAAAGGGCGCATTGCATTTACTATAGTTGTAAATATTGAATACATTTCATTAGTAGTTTCTCCTTCAGTCATCTTAAATAGTTCAAATTTTCGCACATCATAATCGATCCTTGTTTCTTTGACATGACTTGTTCCTTCATGGTGAGTTTGTAATGCATCCCACATTTTCTTGGCAATGTTGCATTCATCGGTTCTTTCACTTTCCTCACCACCTAAATCACAAGATAGAAATAATGAGCTTTAGAGTTAAGAAGTATCTTGGCTTTGTCTTTTGTTGTCCAAACGAACTCATTCTTTTCATCAACTGTTAGTTCATCCAAAGTGAGCTACATTATGTCTTGCAACAATTTCATACATTTTGATTGTTCTTCAAACTATCATTGATTCACAAGTTTAGGAAGATAGGGAGAATGTTATTTTAGTAGATGTAAATGAAGTTGCACCAAAACTAGAACTTAATCCTCCTCCTCCTTCCTTTGCTAATTTTAAAAGGCTCTCCATTTCATCATCATTTGATGGTTCCTCACCATCGTTGTCATTATAATCTACTTCATGTTTGTTTCCTTCTACCTTTTTTTGTTGTGATAAATGGGGAGAAGAATAATTAGATTTAACTTCTAAGAAGTATTTTTGAAAAACTCCTTATGTACTTGTTTGTCTTAATATTCTACTAGTCTATTTTTTTTCTTATTTAAACCATATGCATGAATCCTTATGATGTTTGATTAATGAAAAATATATTTTGGTACAAAAATGTTTGTTTGCATCTGATAATGGATGGAAAAATTGAGGGCGAGCTTTTTCACAAAAATAACTTTGCTTTATATCATGCTAAAATCAGAATCAAAATTAAAATCTAAGTAACATATTTGTCATAAAAAACAATGGGGAAATTGTTGAAACAAAATTAAAATAACTTTGCTTTATATCATGATAAAATCACTAACTATTATTTTGAAGATAATCAAGCAGTTAATTAAATTGTTAATTAAGATTTTGATCATATTATCCTTTTTAACTTGTGTTTTCTGAGTGATTTATTCAAAGATAGGAAATCAAGCATAAGCTAGCATATTCATGCAAAAATCACATGACCTTTTCAAAGTAATCAAATTTTTTTTTATCATTGTGTGTTGTCTTATATTATACCTACCCTATCAAGACGAAAATCCACTTTTGTAAAGTCCAATAGCTTTTGAAAAATCTTCAAAATGAATGATCGGAGAATGTTGAGAAGAACATTATGGTTGTCCTTTATTGATGATAAAGTCAAGAAAAATTAGTTTGGGAAGTTCAAACTGCAAGTTAATAATGTCAAAATCGCACATAAGACTGCAGAGATTAAATTAACAATTAAAAGACTCAAATTGAATGACCAAAGTGTTAAAACGGTCTCCATATTGATGAGTTGTTAGCAAGGACACAAGTACATTATACTAGCATTGTTATGCATAAATCTATGTACAATCTCAAGTTTGATGAGGATGGTGGTGATAATGGATATTCATAATGAAGAAAAGTTACATCTTGACAATAAGAGAATTTTAATACAAATGTCGAGTTTTGAAAATATTCATCGGATAGAGAAACTTATGTTTGACAGTCAGGTGTCTACTATTTGTATAATTGATTAACCATTATTGGGTCTTTGTATAAGGATGCTTGGGTAAAAGAACATTGAATTGATGTTGATGGGTCAAATTTAGATACAAGTTTTGTCTACACTAAATAGTATCCCTTGATTTCGATGATGATATGGATCAAAATAGAATCACTAAATTAGTCAAGGAATTAAATGAGGATTGGCTAATATGGAAGTAACAGGTGAGAAATAAGGAATCAAAGTTCAAAATTCCTCTAATGTAGGTTTGAAATTAAAGAAAAACATTATGAAGGAGTTGCAATCTTATGTTAAAGATATTCAAGTCAATTTTGATCGTTAAGAGGTAGGGGCTTGAAGTGGGTTGAAGGTAATAGGGGTTAAGAGAAATTGGCAACCATGATAGAGTTCGTAGTGGATAAGTGGGTGGTGAGGAAGGTAGTGGGATGAGGGTTCGAGGTTTGGAGAGGTGGGTATGGTTGCAAGTGTATTTATATTGGCGAGTGATGAAAAATTGATATGCACGGTGTGAGTTTACATGTTAGTGAGCCTAACGGTACAATCCATGTGGAGGGTGAAGTAGGTGGTGCTAATAGTGGCCAATTGGAGGTAGTGGGTGTCAATGTTGTTATGTAGGATATGGACACAAATAATTGAGAATCGGCCTACTATTTGCTCTAACAATATAAAATAACTGCTGCATTTAAGAACTGAAAGCTAATCAATAAAATCGACTTGCAACCGGCTAAACCGAAGAAAATAAGTGGTTTTGCGATTTCAAACAATTCAGTTAAACCATTATCAATGAGTTTTTTTTCATAGTTGTAAATCTAGGTGAAGATGATGACGATTTTCCCTACTTAACCTATCAAAACGAGAGCGGCTCAATGTCCCACAAACCCACGATGCAACCTGCTAAAGAGATAACAAGACGCAAACAACAATGGAGCCATAATAACTGTTGTTGTTTAGAACATGAAGTTTGGGTTTTCATGAGCTTGTGATTCAAGTCACTATTATATATTGACCTTGTTCTCTTTTGGCTGCTATTATATTGGGCTTGTTCTCTTTTTGAACCAATATCTTAAAAGTCTAATTGTAATATAATTTTGAGCAACTATTGTTTTAAATACAAGCACAAAGTTTGCTGAAAATAATACTAGATTTTTGAATAATTAAGAATGAAGATAATATTGGATTTCGTATATATGTATTTTTCTTCATAAAATTAATATCTTACATAAAAAATTAGAATTTAATTGTTAATAGTTCAATTGCAGTTCAACTAGGATTCAATCATTGAACCTTAAACAATGACTTCATCAGTTCTATAATCGACATGTTTTTCCAAACATTGATCCATGCTATATCTAAAATTTACTTCAATCTTATATTGGACTTTCCTTCACCGCAAATATTGTTGAATGTTAGTGGGCTGGAAGTTCAAGATAATGGGAGGTCAGAAACATGGTACAAAATAGGGAGAATTTGGATAATGAGTTTTATGTGATAAGGAGGCGTAAAAGAAAGATTCATTCAATGAAAAAATTAGTTCATTTTACAGCAAATAAGAGACATGCTCTACTCTTATCTATAGAACGAAAAAAGTTAAGAAGTTAAAGAGCTCTCAAAGAATCCTCTCTTAGTAAGTCTCAACAAGTAAATTCTTTCTCTTCTGATAGAAGTAATCATTCAATGGAGATGATTGAAAAATTGGGTGTTTAAAATATGATACTAATAAGGTTGCTTTGGATTTGAGAGAGCTTGGTGGGAAGCTTGCCTTAAATTTTAAGGGGGTTAATTCTACCTTTGTTCAAGTGTTATCAAATATGGAGATAAGAGATATAATGGATATAAGAAATGAGCATTGCATTAAGTAGGAAGTGTCGGTATGATGGTTTAAGCCAGAAGTTTGCAGAGTTATTTATGAATATATTAAGTTATAATATAAGACACTTGGAGGTGTGGCTAAAAGGAAGGAATTAAGGAGTTTGTATATGTCAAAAAAACTTGATATTGTGTGTATCCAAGAAACCATGATGGAACTTATAGACCAATTTTCTTGCGAACATCTATGGTGTGGTGATGATGTGGGCTTTTCTTTTTAGTCATCAGTTGGACTTTCAAGTGAGTTTCTTATTTTATGGGATAATACCTTGTGGAAAGTAATAGGTTCAAGAAGTTTAAATCATGTTTTGGTTATTCAAGGGAAGGGAAAGACAAATGGTGTGGTTGGTACAATGGCAAATGTGTATGCTCCTAGTGATAGTAGACGAAAGAAAGATTTATGGATTCATTTGAGGCATATTGTTAAAAATTCATGAAGAGATGCCTAATGTGTGTGGGGACATCAATTCTATTATTTTAGTTGATGAAAGTAAAGGTAGAGGAAATATAGTTAGAGTGAAAGAGATAGAGTATTTTAATGCATTTATTTAGTAAACAAAGTTGTTTGATTTACACTTTCATGGACATCGATTCATGGTCGCGTTTGGGTGGACCTGCATTGAGTCGTTTTAATAGATTTTTGTCATCTAAAGAGCGGTGTCTTAGGTGGCTAGTAATATTCAACAACCAATTCTCATGGAGTTGTCATATCATTTCTCTATTTCTATATGCGACAAAATGGTTGATTGAGGAGCCGAACCATTTTGGATGTTAAAATGTTGGTCAAATTTCCTAGATAAGGAGTTTGTTTGTGAAAAGTAGGCTAAAGCATAGTTTTTTGGTTGGGAGGATTGTCTTAAAATAGAAGTTAGTTTGTAGAGATTGTATGAAATATAGTTTTAGGGTTTGAAGATTGAGAGATTTCAATTTAGCTTTATTGGATAAATGGAGTGTGGAGGTTAAAGGAGAATCAATAAGGTTTATGGTTCAAAGTACTGTGAACAAATATGACATGGTTGGGAATGTGGGAAGGGTAGTTAGTTTTCTAGTAACTTGAGTCGTGTTGGGGTTATGATAGAGACACGCCTTTTTGGTGCTACCTTTGGATGGAGGGAGGTTGGTTGCGTGATAGATTTCGACATTTGTTTAGTTTGACGGTTGACAAACATATTTTAGTAGCATAAATGTTTGTCTAGGAAGAAAAATTAATGTTGGAGTATAGTTTGTCGCTGTAGAATTTTAATGTGCAGGAAAATGTTGTAGACAAGTGGTCATGGCGTCATGTATTTGGAGATCAATATCCAATCAAATAGGTGTACCAATATCTGATAGAGGATGCTAATGTTGAAACAAAATCCTTAATTAATGTTTTGATGATAATCAAACAAAAGTTAATTAAGACATCTAATTATGATTCTAAGTGTTTTGGTATTTAACATGTGTGTTTGAATGTGTTAATCAAAGATAGATACTAAGCATTTCAAGAAAGATCATATAAAAAACAAACAAGTTCATTCAGATAAACGAAGAATATTCTTGATATGATTATGTAAAACAAAGAATTTTCTTCACAATTCCAAGATAAGAAGAATGTTTAGATTCTTAAAGAAAAGATTGGTTCTATTATTTACAATATGTTTTCAGAATTTCACAAGAAATATACAAAGATCATAATAGTAAAAGAATCACTCCAAAGAGCAAAGGCAAAAACTGTGATTCATAATCTATCAAGGAAGATCATTCTTCAAGTTTGAGCAAACATCAAGTATGAATTTGACAGATTCGATTGGACACTTCATTTGTACTTCTGAGCAGCCTGCACACGTGATAAAAAGCAGGGAATCACTTCAAGACAACTGTTAGTGAAGCTTAAATCTCAACACCCTCAAAGTAGAAACGAAGATCGTTCTTACTTTGCAAAAACATTCATGCTTTAAGGCATATCTTATCCACTAACTGACACATGACAGTTGGACCATCCTCAACGAAAAAATGAGTTGTCATAAGCCTTCTTGAAGCCTATAAAAGAAGCCTCAAAATGAAGGATAAGACATAGCTTCAAGTGCAAAGCAATACATCGCTCATACAATCACATTCGAAATCTCTTGAGCTTCTCAATCATCTTAAAAAGATTCAGTTATGTTCTTATCTAGATATCATAATCATTTTTACTGAGTCCTAATACAAGAATCTAAACTCAAACAAGAGTTAAGCATACTCAGATTCTACCAACTTCTTCAAATCATCACTTGGTAACTCAAGACTATCGTGTTGAAATAGTTTGAGTAAATTGTAAAAATCCTTTTATGATTAAAAGGTAATGTGTAAAAATCTTCTCTAAAGATTGAAAGGTAACCTTTGAAAATTGTTCCTAGGTTTAAGGGTAATACATTGTAACATATCAAGATTGATGTGGAAATGTTGTGTGAAAACCAAGAACAATCTTGCTTTGAACAATTAGTGGAAAATGTCACGATTGTGAGGACTGGACGTAACTTGTTTTGGGTGAACCAAGATATATCTTTGTGTGATATCTCTTCCCTTATCTCTATTTACTTTTTATCTTCTAATCATAGATTATATAGATAAGTTAAAATTGTGTGTTTTCACGAATCAAGAACGTTATACATTTATAACCAAGATCAATCTTGAGTTCAATACTTTGAGTTTTAACATGAATTTTTAAAAAGGGACAATTACAATTCAAACCCATTTACTTGTAATTAACATTGTTACTTCGTTTACTATAAATGACTATTCTTCTATGGAATTTATTTGAAATAAAATGGTTCCTCTTAAATTGTCTCTTTTTGTGTAACGTCTCATGGCTAAGCGACTCCCAAATAAAGAGAATTTGCAATTTGGCTAGACTTGGAGTGTTGAATGAGCAAAATTTGTTGTGTAATGGTGATTTTGAAAAGGAGGAATCTTTATAGCATTTATTTTTCAATGTTAGCTCCCCAACAACCTATGGTCGTATATCTCAGTGTTCAAAGTGCTTTACATCATCCAGTTTCTTATGCTCGACAATTTGAGGGTTTTTTCAGTATTAACAAAAAATCAAAGCAAAAAATTCGTTATTTTGATGGTGTGTGTGTGGTCAATCTAGAAAGAGTGCAATCATCGTGGTTTTAATGAATAGGAAAGTTCCTTGTCCCAAATTATAGATCGAGTTAAAGTCTTATCATAGTCTTAGATTAAAGCATAGTCAAAGAGGTTTGCATTTGATTTCGGTCTATGGTAGAGGGATCTCTTAGCTTGTTTTAGTTTTCGAACACATTTTCTTTTATTTTTTTTATGTGTTTCATTTAGGTTGTGACATTATTTCTAAAGGTTCTATTGTAATATACTTTCTTTATTACTCTCGCCACAGTTTGTGCTTTGAATTATGTTTATTTAATATATTTTGACATTTTTTTTAAAAACAAGCTTTGATGAGTTGACTTGATCCAAATAATAACCTAAACATTCATAGAAAATGCACTTAACTCTAAAATGATTCTATTCATTTTGTTGTTGTAGTAAATCGTTTTTTATTTTCTCAAAATCAACGTGAAATCTTTTGACATTTGATTATTATGGAAATTGATTCACTTTCAATTTATATTTAATAAACATATTTTTTTAATCCTTGCCAAATCTTTAATTAAAATTGAAATCAATAGTTTTTGTTTTTTTATTTTATTTTTACCGACAAATAGTACACACAATATATTCAATAAAAGTTCTATTTTGTTGATATACTCTTTTTATAGTTCATTTTTAGTAAATAAGTGAGAAATTTACATATTCAAACAAATTGTGAGAATCATAATGTATCGACGACAAAATCTACACACAAACTAAATATATTCAATGTTATATATTGTGTGTGTCTGTCACTCTCTCATTTTGAAATCTAAAAATTCTTTTTGCCAAGTCTATAAGTATTTATTCTTTACAAGTTAGAACTATTTGAGTAAAATAAAAACAAATTAGCAAGATGTATCCACTTAATTATTAGTCAATCAAACTTCAAACCACCAGGTTTAGTATCTTTAGCCGATAACCGTCGATTCTAAAATAATCAACTAATTATTTACAAATAATTCTACATTTTATTGTCGTTGAACTTATCATTAAATAAATGATCGGTTGCTCAATCACTCCTACTTGTTAGAATTTTCATAAACGATTTATAAAGTTCGATGAATAATGACATAATTACTTACAAATTATCCACACAAAAAAGTCTTCACAAATAAGTTGAACTCATAACCTTATAAAAAGTGAATCTATTAAAAAAAAAAAAAAACTTCATTGACATTCCTCACCAATATTTAAGCTCTGATCAAAATTAAAATCTGATAGTTTTTAATTTTATTTTGAAGGGCAAATAGGATTTTCTAATTACTAGATCAATAAAGATAAGAACAATGAAAAATATTATCGAACCAAATGAAAAAAAAAAAAAAACTCAGGGACCACCTATTCTATATAAAAAACACCGGGGCCAAACATATATTTGCCAAAATTAATTGAAGAAATGAATTGTTTTTATAAGTTCACATACATCACATCACATCTGATGACGCCTTCAAAAACCCTAACACTGAATAAGCAGTAAGAAGTCATCCCTTTCCTCCCCCAACGCAGTCATTTCTCGCCGAGATTCATCACCATCTCCCTAAGATGCTCCAGCCTCATGCACTCATCCACTTCGATGGAAAACAATCAACAATCCCAACCCCGCCGCACGTGCTCAATCAACAATCACCATTACCAATGCATTAACAAGGCACGTGACAACACTCTCTTCCTTCACCACCTTAAGTTTTATACGCCTTCGAGCATCCGATGCCGCCGGCATTGACGATTTTGCCCTTATCACATGGGTTCTATTAAAAGGGCTGAAGCTTGGTTCGTTAAAATCGCCTCCACCGTTTTCCTTCGTTACGATTCGTACGAACGTTTTTTGTTTTATTTTAGTAAGCATTTAACTCCTTCAATTGTTTCAGAGATTGTTAATTATAGGTTTAACAACGTTCCTGAATTAGGGTTTAAGGCTGTTGAATTCAGTAGGGAGAAAT
Source organism: Cicer judaicum (assembly GCA_037974835.1). Lineage (NCBI taxonomy): Eukaryota > Viridiplantae > Streptophyta > Magnoliopsida > Fabales > Fabaceae > Cicer > Cicer judaicum. Next base: position 2,262,925 of record JBBPBS010001075.1, on the reverse strand, counting down.
TGCTTATGAATCATTCTTATTGGACTTATAATATGTTGTTGAGATCGCTTTGCGAATCGAATCGTCATTGTTCCGCGAAATTGGTTTATGATTGGATGAGGTTTGATGGTCTGGTTCCTGATAATTGGTTGTTAGGGTTTTTGGTTTCGTCGTTTGGTTTAATAGGTAGATTCGATGTTTCCAAGGAATTACTTGCTGATTTTCAGTGTAACAATTTTGGAGTTAATGCTGTTGTTTACAATGATTTGTTTAATATTTTGATTAAGCAGAATAAAGTTGGGGATGCTGTTGTTTTGTTTTGGAAACTTATTCGGTTGAGGTATCGGCCCGTGACCTACACGATCAATGTTTTAATGAGAGGTTTGTGTAGGGTTGGAGAAATTGACGAGGCTTTTAAGCTTCTTAGTGATCTGAGGAGTTTTGGCTGTTCGCCTGATGTGATTACTTATAATACTATTATTCACGGTTTATGCCAGATAAGTGAGATTGATAGAGCCAGAAGTTTGCTTAATGAGGTTTGTTTGAAAGGGGAGGTGGTGCCTGATGCAGTTAGTTATACGACGATAATGTCGGGTTATTGCAAGTTGAGTAAGATGGAGGAGGCATCGTTGCTTTTTGATGAAATGATTAGATCCGGAATTATGCCTAATACATTTACTTTTACTGTTCTTATTGATGGATTTGCTAAGTTGGGTGACATGGCGTCTGCGCTAGCCATGTACCAGAAGATGCTATTTCATGGCTGTTATCCCAATGTTGTTACTTTCACTTCCCTCATTAACGGCTATTTTGTAGCTGGCCAAGTGAAATGTGCGTTGGAAATGTGGGACGAGATGAACAACCGGAAAATTTCCGCAAGTTTGTATACGTTCTCTGTTCTTGTCAATGGTTTTTGCAAGAACAGCAGATTACATGAGGCCCGTGATATATTGAGAATACTGAAGCAGAGTGACGTTGTTCCACAACCATTTGTCTACAATCCTGTTATTGATGGATATTGTAAATCAGGGAATATTGACGAGGCTAATAAAATTCTAGCCGAAATGGAGGAGAAGAGGTGCAAGCCGGATAAATTGACTTATACCATTCTTATTATTGGGCATTGTATGAAAGGGAGAATGGCTGAAGCAATTGGTATCTTTGATAAGATGTTGGCAGTTTGTTGCGCCCCCGATGAAATCACAATAAATAATTTAAGTTCGTGTCTTTTGAATGCCGGAATGCCTGCTGAAGCTGCTCGTGTTAAGGAGGCTCTTTGCCAGAACAGCACCTCGAGTACTTCGTTGAAGAAGAAACCTTTTCACGAAAGTCCGAATGCAGATATACCCATTGCTGTTTATTGAAGTGCTATTGCAATGTAGTGGCTAGACAATGCTTCCACCATTTTGCTTCAAGTACTGGTGCATGTTTCCTGCTTGTGGTACAAAGGAATGCTATAATCATCCAGGGTGCCTCCTTTTTCCAGAGATCACCAACATTTACATTTGCATTGCCTTTCCCTCCAAGATCTGCTGATTATTTTTTAACCTGAAGCTAGGTATTTTCTTCACTAGTTAATTTGGTTTAATAGTTTTTTTTAATGTTCAATATGTTCTGTTTTCCTTTATTATTAAGTTATATATGAAAGAAATGGAATAACATGAAATGTGTTAATTTTGTAGTTAATTTGATATCTTGGTCATTTTGTAGTTAATTTGATATCTTTGTCATTTATTCAAGCGTATACAAATATGTTCTACATGAAAGAAATGGAATGAAATGTGTAACATTATTGTCTAATTCATGGTAAATCAAATTTAGATGTAAAGAAGATAGGAAGATTATTAGTAAAGATACACAGAAAGCAAACATTTGAAAAGGGTTCAAAAGAACATTTCATTATTCTCGTGCTCAAAATTTGGCAATATACATGATAAAGGATAGTTGTCTTGTATATTCTCATTCATAATTTGTTGTGAAAGATTTTGGCCAAATGTAAGGAACCCTCCTTATCTACAGGTTGATTGCAGAAAATCTCCCTATGGTTCCAAACTCAGCAATTCAACTTCTTGGACTTAAGTAGGTATGCATATTGTGACTCGTTAAAGGTGGCTTTCTGTACTACGTGCAGGAAGGGTTAAATTTACAGTATTTTGTTTGGTTTCGTGAGCTTAGGGAGTTGAATTGCTGAGTTTCTAACATTCAGGAGGTTTTCTGCAGCCTATAGTTGGAAGGGATCATCTGCATTTTTGCCTAATAGTTACCATCAATTCGGTGAATGTGCATATAGTTTGACATACCTTTCACTTGTTTCATTAGCATCCACCCCATTCTTTTTTTTCTCAGGAAAAGTAACAACACAACAAATTTGTCGAATGTTAATTAAAAAAAATAAAACTTTTCCAAAATATTCTTCAGTTTTGTCTTTTCCCTCTTTAAATAAGACATAAGTATTGTTGTATGGTTTAAACATAATTTTTGCTTTCAAGCTTAGGAAAAATATTTTGAAACTCGTTTGAATGAGCAAAACAGTCTTTCCAGAAATTCCCTAAGCTATACAACCCTGTAATTAAATTACATTATATATGGACTCGTCTCTTCTTCTGTTTACCACCAAAATTGTACCAAACCTGTGACATTTCAGACTCAGTGGAGCAGATCAATAGGTTTTTCATGGGTTGTTTTGAATTTTGCATGGGAAAATCCTTGGAATAAAGCACACAGGCCGGATATCATGGAACTTTTGACTCTATGCAGGAAATATGAGTTACTTAGGTTTGAAATTAATAACTCATGTTTCAGGCATATGACGTGAAGGGACCGTGGTGTTTATGTAGCCTTAATCTGTTCAGATTCACAACAAGCAAAGGTTTTCCTACACTGTACAGAAATAAGTTCATATTTTTTCCTATTGAATCTGGATATTCTAATAATTTAACTCAAGGTAGCTGAAATTTGATGATTTACTTATTATTATTTGTTTGAATCAGCAATAATGATGATTTACTTGTTATTACTTGTTTGAATCAGCAATCATGATGATTTATTTATTATTATTTGTTTGAATCACTGAAACCTATATTTTTTGGCCTTGCAGGTTCAGAGACAAAGCACATCTTATATTTTTGCAGTAATTGGAGCGGCCCGAGTTTCACGATTCATCATCCTAAATCCTAAACATGACACAAATGCGGGTCAGTCAATGAGTACAGCCCGATTGTTTACAAGTTTAAAGCTTGCTGGATATCACCAATATTTAACAAGATACAGTGTCATGTTGAACAAAATTTCACGCTTGAAGTTCAATTTATCATTAGCTAAATGGTTGCCTTTGGGTTTAAATTCTTCTGTTGAAATAAGGTTTTCTATTCATCTTTTTTGGCTCCCATGGTCTCAGAGGTTGTAACAATAGTTTTCATCATGGACCTGAAGGAAAACCATACGAATTTTTTGATTTTTTCTGGACATATCTAAAGTACAAGAGAGAGATAGATAGATAGATAGAGAGGAATTTCCCATACAAGAAAAGATGAAAGAAGTATAATGTATGGCCGATTGGGTAAAGTCTAGCTCTTGTTGAAAATCTGCATATCCCTCTTCGAGGGAAGTTGTATATTGTGCCTTATAAAGAGGCTATTCCATAAACCCTGCAGTCATCTTTAATTTTGTTCCAACACCTTTTCAGCTCTTGGTTAACTTTTCTTATTTGAATTTTTTTTCCTCCAAATACACCTATCTGATCCTGAGGTCAAATAAGAGGACTGCATTTGTTTATTAGTGCCAATTCAGTAATGTAAACGTATTTGTCCTTTGGTGTAGATTCAAGAACATTACATAGGGCTAAGTTATTTGCAATCTGAAGTAAAGAGATTAATGCCATTTGCGGAAGAGAGATGGAGAGTATTGAAAATCATCAGGCTTCATATTAAGAAACATACCGTATTGACTAAAAATGGTGATGAAACGAATAAAAAGATGCAACAAACTCATTAATCAAAAGAGATAGAGGATTAACTATCTAACTACTTATTAACACTATTAACTAAATCCTAAGAGAAATCCAAGTAGCTCACTAATTAATCAATAACTTTTATATTTCTGTTAATTACATTTTTTTTTGACAATAAGCACATAATTTTCTTTGACAGGTTATGTTGAAATAGTATAAGAAAAATATACAAAGTTCTATTCGTTAACAAATTTCTCTTCCTTATATAATAAATAGGGGTGAGAATAAGTCGGGCTGAGTTAGATAGGACTGATATAATAAATAGAGGTGAGAATAAGTCGGGCCGAGTTAGATAGGACTAATATTATCTTTTAACTTATTTAAAAGCCTATTTCTTTTAAACATTTTTAAATAAGTAATTTAACATATATTTAAATATATTAACAAATTAATATGTCAATGAAATTAAGTTTTATTTTGATATTTAACATCACATTTTGAAGAATATGACTTTATATACATTATACTTAAATTATATTTTATAATAATATATATAAATATGTTAAAAATTAAATGAGGTTAATATGTTTAAATTATTAAAAGTTAAATCTATAACAAAAATATTAAAATTTAATATAATAATTAATGTAGTAATAAAGTATTATTTATATTTATTTAAATAAATTAGTATAATAGGCCTAAAAGACGACCTCTAGCCTGACATTTTTTTTTATCTAAATAGGTGTTTTTAGAAACAATGATCTTATCTATTAAAAAAAAATATAGTCTGTCCTAGATCTAAAGTAGGTTAAGTCGTAGACCCCTGTCAATCAACTTGACCTATTCCAATCCTTAATAACAAATTAACCACATTAATTTTAGGCTTAATTGCAGTTTTGGTCCCCTATTTTAGCTAAATCGCGAAAGTAGTCCTCCCATTTTGTTTCTCCCCAATTTTGGGCCAAAATTTGATGAAATTTCATTTTTTAAAGCCGTATTACATCATTTATGATCATATATTTTAGGTATAATTGTTGGAAATGGGATCTTAAGGCATGATGTGACTTAAATCAGCGTGAACTCATTAAACTTATGCCTTGGACATCTCTTCACAAACAATTGATACCCATCCCAAGCATTATATAAATTCTTAGCATCATTTATCTCGAAGCTTGTAATTTCTTTTCTTTCTTAATAAATTTGAACATTATAAAGTACCTGTTACAAAATTTTTCCTCCAACTCATCCCAAGTACAAATCGTTCTAGATGAAATGAATGATATCTAATCTTTAGCTGTCCCAATTAAAGTAAAATGAAACAACCTGAATTTTTTTGCATCTTAAGTCACATCAGGAGGACTAGTTGTACCATATATCTAAAAAAAAAATTGTTAAGTGTTGGTATGGGTCTCCAACCTCAACACCTGTGCATTGTTCATTCTTTAAGGCACTTAACACAGATGACTTAACTTCAAAAGGTACTGCACCTGCAACTTGAAATCTATGAGTCATCTGTCCACGAGTCTTTCATCTACCGAAATCTCGAAGAACATGTCGAGGTGGGAATGATGGTGGTGGATCCATATCTTCTAACTCAGTATCAAAATCACTAGGTGGAGTTTCGGTAGCAAGTGTTTCTTTCAACGCCTCTATTTTTGCTTGTTTTACTTCTCTAACCCTCCTATTTAACCTCACAATATTTTTTTAATTTTTGGATCGAATAGTAATCTTGAAATTTCGCCCTAAATACACAACTTAGAAAACCATAAGCAATAGAGAAATATAAGGGGGGCGGGGGGAATAATGACAATTTAGAGCACTCTAAAGAGAAAAATAAAATAAAAATATATGTATATGTTTTCAAATTTTAGAATAAAAAATAAATAGAATAGAATAAAATTAAGTATGACTGCTTTGCCTTTCTCGATAAATTAATCAATAAACTCTGACTAAAATGCCAAAAACTTGACAAAAATTTAACAATTGTACTAAATCACTCAAGTAATAAAGTGATTAGTAGAAATTGTCTCCACGAGGATTGTTATTCGTTTGGTAACACAACAAATTCGTAGCACTTAAGGTAACATAAGGACTTTATAAGTTGGTTGATAATTCCGAACAGATGCAAAACTAAATAGAGATAATTCACTAGGAGAAAAATGATTAGGGAATTCGAGTCACATTGTTTTCACCATGTAATTATTGATTTATTATTTTAACAATCTAACCTATTTGATTAAGTCAATTAATCAATTAGACTAAGACCAATTTCTTGGTTCAAAATTTCTTTTTATAACAACGAATCAGAATTTCTTAGGTGATCAAACTTGTTACTCAAAGCATAGATGAACGTTAACTTATTAGACACATGTTAATACTTATATTCCTATAACAATATTGAAACATGAGCATATATTTTGGCACAAATTATTATAGCCTATTTTCCAACAACCAAATAATAACTAGGGTCAATTCAATGGTGATCAATCATAGAAAAACATTAAGAATAAAAACATATGAATAATCAGATATGTTGTAATTGCATAAATAACATATGAAAACTAGTATTACATGGATTCAAGAAGGTTCATCTTACTCATAATCAATGAATAAATTAATTACTCATATTGTTTGATAAAAAATATAGGCTTAATTATAGTTTTGGTCCCCCTATTTTAGCTGAATCGCGAAAGTATTCCCCCTATTTTTTCTCCCCAATTTTGGTCCAAAATTTGATGAAAATTTATTTTTTTGCATTTATTTAAGTCAAACCATGTCTCAGAATCTCATTTGCAACAATTATACATGAAATCTATGGTTATAAATGGTGTAATACGACTTTAAAAAATTAAATTTCATCAAGTTTTGGATCAAAATTGTGTTTGGGGGACCAAAACTGGGGAGAAACAAAATGAAGGGACTAGTTTCGTGATTCAGCTAAAATAGGGGAACCAAAATTGCAATTAAGTCAAAAATATATAAAGGGAAGGAAATTACAGATAAAGGTTACACTAGGTCTCCATTAAAGTGTAGCTGTCTCCTACTTTGCGTCCAAAAATCCAAACCCAAACAAAATTATGATTTTTGATTTAAATAATTTTGAGCGTAATGTACTACACCAACATTTATTGTGACACAACAAGCTTCACAATGTGCTACATTAAAAGTACTCTTGTTGTGCAACACGATGTGCTCAGAGACAATGAGTTGTGCTAGGATGTATACTATAGCATAGTTGTTGCGCTCTAGTTTCAATCATTTTATATTATGAGATCACCTTGTGTCATCACTAACCCTCTATAACTTTCTGAGTGTCTGTTCCATAATGTATTGATCTGTAATATTAAAATAAAGTGAGAAAACTTCGAGAATTTATCTAATTAGAAAATATTAGTATCAAAACATTAAAAAATAATCCAAAATAATTCAAATTTCTTTTCTTGATCAAATAATCATAAAACTAACTAACTAGGATGATTGAAATTAAAACAAAAACTATTTACAAGGTGCTCAAACAACAAGAGTTGATGAAGATTCATCACACTAGTTTGGGCACACTTAATAACATACAACACATAATTTTACATTAAAATAGATGTTAGAAGAACACTCATAACAGAATTTATAACACCAAATTTTCATAAAAACAGTTATAAAACAAATTGATTTATAGTTTTAAATTTGGAGATTTTGATCCGATTTTTGCACTTTTAACATCGATCTAATGGTAAAACCAGTGTGAAAGAGTATTTTTAAAATTGGTATAGAAAATCCATATTTACAAAACTAACTACTATTACACCAACTTTTTCTATTACTAAAACTGATGTTAAAATTTTAAAAAACCAATGTAAAATATTCTTGCTCTACTGGAAAATATTTTGTTAATTATTTATAAATATGTTATATTCTTTTCTTTACTTTTTACTCATTCCAAACAAAACACACAAATTTTTTAACTTTCTTTCTTCAATATGTTTCTTTACCAAATTACTCAAAATCTACGTCTTTCTTTCCTTCTATTTTATTTTCTTTTGGATTTCTTTTCTCTTACTTTGTCTTATATGAATTGACATTATGATGTCAAATTTAAATTATAATACTTTTAAAAATTCTTTAACGTATATTTATATTGTAAAATCTACTATTAAATTGATTCATTATTATATAAAGTACACATATACAATTTTATTTAAACATAAAATTATTTAATATATTATTAATATAATTAAAATTAACGTCTTATAAATTTTTATCAAACAAAATAATTTTAATATAATTCATTGACATAGTAAACAATTTCAGATTAATTTCAGATTTTATAAATAAATATGATGTATGTTATAGTAGCTTATATGTACAGAGACAATAGGACTCGGACATGGGCTTAGTGGCATGTTACCCAATTTTCAAATTCTCAACTACACACCTTTGGTCAAATCACTTAGCTGTAATCCTCAGTGTTGAAAGATCTTCAATTAAACTTGTTCAACAAATCCTAATAGGTCATTGTCCATTTGTTGAACCATTCTTTGTTTTCACCAAGAAGCAAATGAATTATTCTATATTTGTATATACACAAACTTAAAATAATTATTAATTCCTCTTTAAATGGAAGAATAAAAAATAAAACTAATAACTCAAGCATATATATCTTAATCTTCCATGTGATGTCCACGACAATTACACGCCCACACTCTTCTTTTTGTCCCTTGTCTTTGTCTACTCTTAGGCTATAGCTCATCACACTTAGGCTATAGTATTTTGTACACTATATAAAAATCCAACATTTTTTTGAAAAATATCTATTTATGTACAAAATATAAATTTTATTTGCCTAGCCTTTTGTATGCGGCGAAGGAGTATTCGACCCACGGTGTCTATCATTTTGCAGACGTTGTCGTGCCTGTAATTGTAGTTGTAATTGAGGATTTGGTGATTTTGGAGACTTAAGTGGATGATGTCGATGACCATTCCTATGATAGCGACCATTTTCCCTATTCCTCTCCTTAGGTGTTTCATATTCCTTAACTTCTTTTTCTTTATTCACTTCAATGTTATCAATTGGAGCATGGTAAACAAATGGTCCCATTGGAATATCATCAAAATCTTGTAAAGGTTCCAAAATCTTAACAACATTGCTCATTGTGGGCCTACTCTTTGGTCTATGGCTAAGGCATTGAAAAGCTAATGCCGCTGCTTTTTTAGTGCCCATTTCGGAATATTGTCCTTCAAGTTTTGGATCCATTAATTTGCTAATTTTTCTTGAATCATTTAACATTGGTCTAGCCCAATCTACTAGGTTTTGTTCTCTTGGAGGACGGTTTTTGTCCACTGATTTTCTTCCTGTTAGTAACTCTAATAAGACTACTCCAAAGCTGTACACGTCACTCTTGGCTGTCAAGTGACCTATAAGAAAACATTATTAAAATCAAAATTGATTTAATCACAAGAATTCTAGCTCAAGTTAATCAATATCCATTCATCACTATCAATTTATCATACATCATCATTATTATTAGTGCTCCATTAAAAAAATCATGATGTTACGTTTTTGACATTTTCTAGAATGATTATTTTCAATTTTAATTGTCATTATTTAAATATTTGATCTAGACAAAATTAACAAAAATACATGTAACATAACTAAAAGTGAAAACCCAAATTTGTAATTACTTAATTTATAATTAAACCTAATAATATAGTTATTAAAGGATTTGAAGTACATTAATATATTGTGTGCGAGTTTTACTCTTTAGAAAGAAAAAAAAGAGGTACATTAGTATATTAATATATTGAGAGCTATGTGAAGAATATTTTAGATAGTGCTACGTACTATACAAGGTACAAGTGCTTTTTAAGAGCTATTTAATACTATAAGGGAAAATTTATTGAAAGCTTTTTTGTTTTGTTTGTGTGAGTGTATTTATTAAACACAATAAACTAAAAGCTAAGAAAACATTAAACTAATTCAACATGTTTTTAATTGTACCTGTCATGACATATTCAGGGGCAGCATAACCTTGAGTACCCATAACTCTGGTTGAAACGTGGGTGTCATCTCCTTCAGGGCCATCTTTTGCCAACCCAAAGTCAGAGAGTTTTGGATTATAATCCTGAAAAATAAAATAAAAAAATTGTGAGTATAATAATTAAGGAAAGAGGTTTAATTAATTAATAATTTAATTGACAATTTTTTTTCACATCTATCAAATCATATCTCACCATATAATTAAGTATAGTTATATTTAGAAAATAATATAAAAAAGTCACATAATAGTAAGATATAAGGTATGATTGTTACAATTTAATTTTTAAAGCTAATATATATATATATATTTTAAATAATTGCATCTAGAAGTTTTTATTAATTTACAGTTATAACAAAAAAATTAGAATCTGAAAACTAATTTTTAAATTGCTTCAAGTAAAAAATTATTTTGAATAGATTCTTATAAAAATAATTGTTTAACCGGACTATCAAAATATGTTTAGTAGATAAGTTTTTTTAAAAGATGATTTTTATTACGATAAGTCGACACAAAATAACTTTTACTGTTTTTTTTAAAATAATTATAAATTATTGAATGCATGTTAAAATCAATTTATAATAGTTTATAACAAATAGAGCTATAATTTAATTTGTGTATAAAACATTTTAAAACCAACATTAATATTGTAAATGAAGTAGATTGTTTGATTAATCAAATAATAAAGAAAGTGTGATACATACAGAGTCTAACAAGATGTTCGAAGCTTTGAAATCTCTAAAAATAACTGGTTTCTCTGCTTCATGAAGAAAGGCTAAACCTTTTGCAGCTCCAACAGCTATTTTCATTCTTGTTGACCATGGTAATGATGCTGAGAATCCTAAAAGAATTTACCACAAAAATTAAAACAAAGGTTAATATTCTTTTCTACTTAAGAAGACAATTAATTAATCACATTATTGTAACATAAATAAATCTCACTTCTAAATAATTGATTTTCCAAACTTCCTCTTGGTAAATATTCATATACCAAAAGCCTATGTTCATCTTCACAACAGTATCCTATTAGCTTCACAAGGTGTGGATGCCTCAATTGCCCAAGAACAACAACTTCAGTCTGTTACCACAAGTTACAAAATCAAATAATCAGAACTCAAAAACACTTATTACCAAAAATGATTCACTCAAAAAATAATTAGTGTTATATATTACATTATTTCTATTTTGGGTTCATTTGTTACGTATTATAAAAATAAGTGATTTTTATATTTAATAATTTAGAGATTACTTTTTTAAAATTTTTATGGAAAAACATAAATTATTTATAAAAAATGATATTTTTTTTAAATCTACTAAAAATAAATTTTTATTTGAGACAGTTTTTAGAATTTTTTCTAAATTAACATATTTTCAAAATACTGTAATAAACATAAAAAAAATAATTATTTTAAAAAAGTGATTGTTAAACGAAATAAGTGTAATAAATTATTGGTTGTGTTTGTTAATGTATAATATGACCTAAATACACCATTAAAATATGTCTTTAATCTCTAATTTAATTCTCAAGTATTGATATTGTTAGATTGAACGTCTTGTTTCAAGTTTTAACCAAAACCTCACAATTGTGTCAGTTAATTACGATATAATTTATTATTTTTTTAAAATAAAAAAAATATACGAAAGAACTATCTACTTTAATGTTAATATATGTTTTTGAAATTAAAAAAAGTGTTAAAATATATTTTTGACTATTAGCTTTTGAAAATTGACAATTTTGACTCCCTAGTTAGAAAATTGCTATTTTAATTTCTTTTAGAAAGACTTGCTATTTTATTTTGACTCGGTAAATACTGAGACAATTTTTTTTTCTGATTACATGGACTAAGATTATAAAAATTGACAGCTCATTTATTTATTTATTCTATAAATTAAGAGCTCATTTTTTTTAATATTATCAGCTCATTTTTTTTAATATTATCAGCTCATTTTAATTTATTTTAAAATTATCAACTTAGATTATTAATTAAAACTAACAAAAAATAGAATATTAGAGTTGACAATTTTTTTAAAAAAATTCCATTTAATCACTGAAAAAAAATCATATTAACATTGACTGAGTCATAACTAAAGATGCTATATCATTTGAAAAATAAAATAAAATTAAGAGGTTCGAATTGTAAATAGCAAACTAGAGAGATCACAATTAGATTTTAATATTTACCCGCAAAAATGTATTTAAAAAAAAAAACTGTATTTTTGTTCTGTAGTATACTTCTTGGAGACAGAAAAACTGTATTTATAATTTTTGAAAGTATAGTTTGTATGAAGTGCATGTGATGCAAGGTGAAAAATAATGTCCAAATTAAAACAAAGTACTTACCAACCACTCTTTGTGACCTTGTTTGCTTTCCAAATCCAAAAGCTTAACAGCAACAGGTTGTGCCTTCAAACCATACCTTAATTTATCATCTATAAATCCCTTATGAACAGGACCAAACCCACCTTCTCCAAGAAAATTACTTGAAGAAAATTGTTGTGTGATTATCTTAAGCTCAGCAACTGTAAAAGCATGAATATTTGTTCCTGCTAGAGAAATAGATAGATCCTCTGAAAGTGTTGAGTTTGGATTACTCAAATCAGTTTTAGGAATTCTATGAGATGAATTTGAAGAACTTCTTGGTTTTGTTGATACCACTTTCTTTGGCTTTGGTGATGGATACTCACCTTTGAAACAACTTGATGGAAAAATTGTTTTCAATATGATTTTCATCATTGTAATATTAATTCAAGAGTAAATAAGTTTTAATTGTAGACTATAGAGTAATCTACAATTAATATTCACATATAGTTTGTATTTGATATTGAAATGTTTGTGTGTGTATATATATATATATATTGAGGAAGGTTATATTGGTGAGAATATGTGATGGATTAGGTAGGAAGAGAAAGATATGAAAAATTTGGAAATGGGTTTTGAGACTTTGGAAGAGAGAGAGAGAGAGTTAGTATTCAAAATCTTTAACTGCTCGTAGAGAAATGAAGTTATGTGCTTTGTTTTTATATATTACCTACGTTGAATTTTTCCTCTAATTTCTTTTTGTCTTGGTCGTGTATGCGATGGAATTCTTATTCTTTGTTCATACATATAAATGTAACATATACATTTTAATGGTTGTAGTTGTACTAGTATATTACTTGGACCTAACTCAATTTTTCGATGATTAAATCTCATCACATCTTCTTAGTCCCAATTCGGTGTTTACTTGTGAAAATATTTTTTATTTTTTAATATTTATGTTAATTTTATTTGTTAAGAAAAAAGTAAAATAATTTTGAAATGAATGATTGTTTATGTTTCTAAAAATAGTAAAAATGTCAAAAAATATATTTTTATTATTTATAAAATTACATTTTTATTGACTAACATTTTATCGTATTTCTCTAACAATAGTTTACTTTAAGAACATATCTCATCAAGATAAAAAAGCACAATTTAGAAAATAAAAATGGAAAATATTTTCACAAAAATAAACAATCCTTTATTTTATAAAAATATTGTGTTTTTATTTTCAAATTTGCGTGTTCATTTTATATTGATGAAAGACTTTTGATGTAAATCATTGCCATATAGAAAAAATGAAATGATAGTTAATATATATATATATATATATATATATATATATATATATTTATTAAGTGAGATGAGTTTTAATACGATATATTGTGAGAATTAAATTTAGACCATACAGTCATATATAGACAGTTACGATTGAAAGTGTCACATGATTACTTAAAAACTCATATGTCTTTTTATTTTAATCTTAATCATTAATAATCCGATTAATAACTAACATCAATTCTATCCACTCTTATTATAAAAATATTTTCTTTGATACCTTGTCTAGAGTGTCATGATAGTTGTAATTCATATATATACTTTCAAAAATTTGAGTATGTCATATAGTGAGATAAATTTGTGTTACATAAATATTTATGTGTTATTATTATATTCAATTATTTGATTGTGCTGTTTAATTTCTTGATGTCTATTTTTTCAAATGAGATTACATGTTTAAAAAACTTTAATTATCTACTAATTATGTTACATTATCTTAATTTGTAGTTGTTTGATTGTTTGTTTGACAAGGAAGAAGGATCTAAACATTGTTTAACATTATTTGATAAATGGGGAAGCGGGTATCCTAAGTCTACCATGTTGGTTAATGGAAAATGACATAGCTACCCTTGCCGCTTGACTTTAATGCATTTGTTGATATAAATTTGAAGAAATGAAACTTTTGCCTTGTCATATTTTCTAACCTTCAAGAATCTATGCTTTCGTTTTCTAATTTAAAATTAAATGAAGTCATGCACAATTTTACGGAACCAAAAGAAGCTACAAATTTCATTTTCTTCTATGTTTTTTTGGTATGCGTTGACCTTTTTGTAACATAGGTTGTTGTTTGAATGTGCATAATTAACACTTTCTCTAATAAACCAAACTTCAAGTAGAAGTTGTAAGCTTCATAATCAATAATCAATTAAAATCACACAAAATAGGGAGATGTCATGCTTCAACAATTTAATGAAACATATAATACAAAAAAGGTTATTTAATATCTCCCATTTTTTAGTGATAAAGTCAGAGGGCAATTATGTCAATCGATGGACGTGTTTGTAAATTGTAATTGTCATACATATAATTGTTTTTTTTTCTTTTTCTAAACGTGTTTTTTTACGTAACTAAAGTATTTGTTCTTCGGAGTATTGAAAATAAATCTCACTTGGTTGGTATGCTTGCAAAATTAGTTGGATTGTTGTTTCTAGAAGATGTAACACAATTTGTAATTGTATCAACTTGTTGTATATAATATAACACAAATCAACATCAAAACAGATTAACACAAGAACTTGCACGTATAATTAAGATTATTATAGAAAAAGCTAATATCTTTCTAAGATGCTACACCACGCGGTAAAGGCAATTGCTGTGTTAGAGGGCTCCAAGTCTCAAACATAAAAATAAGTTACAAATTAATGTTAAATTATCTATCATATGATTCATGTAGCTCATAGGTTGATTTTAAATAAAAGTCGATTCAACGTGATGACTCTTTTGACTAAATAATAATTAAAGTTAATGAGGATTTTATTTTGAGATTTAAAAATAAATTCTGGTAGAAATTAAGGATAAAAATAAGAATAGATAATTTGTCCGCCATTTCACAAATTCCAATCATAATGTAACTCAATAGTAGTTAGTTATTGTTAATTATAACCAATAATTAGTTTATCACGTGTGGATCAAATAATTATATATAAAAAGATAAGGCTTAACAATTCAATTTAACTTTTCTTTTTTGAAAATAATAAGATGTATATTAAGTAATTTATTTTTTTAGATTTTTAATAGCTATTCTCTCCCTTTCGAATGGTTGTTACAACTAAAAGAATAAGAAAATAGAGAAACAAATTCATTCTCTTTATCTTATTTTTAGTATTCTTACCATTAAGAGTACAAAAAAAGGAAAAGAAAGAGAAGAGAGAACACTTTCAATAAAAAATACTCAGAATCTGCATCAGAAATTTAAGTATATTTTATATAAAAAAAAATGTACTAACAGTGTAAAAAAAAAAATTTATACAATCACCCAATCATAATAAATATATTTTTCCAAATAATCAAACTTATTCCACATAAATGGTACCACAAAATACATATATGTTTTTTTCCAAATAATCAAACTTTATTCTATATAAATGATACGACAAAATACACAATTTCTATTTGTTCTTAATATAGAAAAGTTTTACATAAATCCATTTCACTCATGTTTTTACTCTCTTATTAGAACATTACCAAACTCAATTATTTTAGTACTATGATTACGAGAATAAAATTTGTACCTTTAGATTTTATAAGATAATAAAAAAAACCACTAATGGTTTGCATCAAACTTTTTATATATGAGAAATTAATAACCCATCACAATTGCACAAAAGCCACACCCTTTCTACTGTTCCTATAAATTTAATAACAAATTAATATTTTTCCCAGTTACATAATATTTTTCGAGTGGGAATTAAATATAATGCAGTGAGCATATAAATTTCAATTGAAAGGTAAAAGCAATTTTTTATAAAAGGAAACACAACAATACTATACTATATCTTTGTGGCCAATTAAAAATAGAAAAATGCACAGATAGAATGAACTTGATTAAATGAAGATCCTTATAATTAGATTAGTGTGGGTCCTATATGTTATATGTGTGGTGGTTCAGGGCTCATTCCGCGGATATAAGGTTGTTTGTGTTTTTATGACTCAAAACTAAGGAATTTGTTATCTTTCAATTCTTTCTAGGGAATCAAATCATATCTAATGTAATAGGTTTTATATATTGAGTTGGACCCATCCTAGCTTTATAATGTGGGGTGATATTTTATAAAATCATTTCAGTTTGTATCTTTATTTTATATATGGGACTTAGTAATGTCATCTAATAGATGTACAATAATATTATATTAAATTTTATATTAGATTTAATTTATTTTTATAAAATAGATTTTAAAAATAAAAATTATTTATTTTTATAAATTCATTTCAACATTTAATTTTTTTACATGCAAAAAAAAATTGACTAATTAGTTTTTAATCAAATTTTATTCATCGATCAAATTCTAAATTATTTAGATTCATTTAATTAAAGTCAGAAGATTAAAACGTAAAAAGAATTGTGTTTTCTTAGAGTAATATGAACGAGGTTCCAAATAATTTGGACTGAAGATATGGTGTGCGAAAAGAGAAAATTAATGATAGTGAAAACCGCGGAGAATACTTAAGATTGATCAAACGGTGTGCCAATTAAGAAAATTCAAATCCTTCAAGGAAAATAGAAAGAAGAAAGTAGGTAATGTGGGGTCACTTCGTTTGTCATTATTTTTTCATTTTCAATGAAGATGTTTGGTCATTTTCCAAAATAAAAGTATATTAATGATCTTGTCAACTCCTATGCATTCTGACAATTCATTCCATCACTTACCATCCACGAAAAATAAAACATAAAACATAGGTGATCAAGTTACACTTGAAAAATGCATCATGATGATCTAAAAGAGTTCGATTTGTTATATTTAAAAAAATTTGTGAGTTTAAAGTATTTAGTCATTTTATTATAAATATTTTCACTCTAAAGAATATAACAAACATCTATTCACGTGTCTATGATAAATTCAATAAGCGATGGCTTGTCTGCCTTAGATGAATTCAACAAGCGTTTGATCGTCCACTTCTGATAAGTATGACAAACAAGTACTTGTACATACCTTTGATAATCACATCAAACATTTGATTATCTAACTCTTAAGAAGTCAATACTTTGAAAATGTCAACGCTACGATGAAAGTCAATACTTTGAAGAAGTCAACGCTTTAAAGAAGACAAAACATTTACACATTATCTAATGCACATTTTGAATCTGCTATTTGTCTGAAAGTTTTTAAAATTTGATTTGATCAAAGTATAATTTGCTTCACTGTCTTCAACACCTTGAAAGTCTTTAAGATTTGATTTGATCAAAGTATCATCTACTTCCTCAATACCAAGATTTGCAGAATCATTCACGGAGATATATATGGATACATATTAAAGACTTATTTGCCTTAAATGGTGATTGAAGTTTTCCAACGATAACATTCACAACAAACACTTCATCTTCGCATTTAAGAAGAATTCACTCAGTCCATTACGACAAAGCGTGAGACAAAAAATTTAAAAGACTATGTGTTAAGAAGAAAATATGAAAAAGCCAAGAACACGTCAAACTAAAATAATGAGTGAATTATCCTCTCATAGAGAGTTATTAGAGTTGATGTAAATAAGTCAAAGTGTTCTCAGCCACTTGTATTAATATAGGACTTAATTTCTAACATCATCTCAATGAGAGTTAGAATTCTTAAAACAAACTTTGTGTCAAAGCAAACACAAATTAGAAGTGATGTAAATCAGCTTGATAGTAGCAACAATCCTCTCATCGTTAAGAGGTACTTGAAAAAGTACTATTACTCTCATGAACCTCAACGGCAAAATGCGAGAGGGTTGAGGAAGGTTTTGAGGACGACAACCTGAAGAGGTTAGAGAAAAATACTCAAAGCCTGAAGAAGCAGAGTAAAGAATACTTGTATGATATTCATAGAATTTAGTGTAGATGAGTTTAGATAGTAAGTGAGTGGTTAATTGATTTGTGAAGGTATAGATTATACGAAATCAAGACCGTTGTGTAAGGTTTATAATAAAGAAGTTCTTAAATGGTAAAGGCCTCAATCATTTGCTTTCATATGAGAAATAAAGGTATTATCATTATATTGTGATGTTATGTGATGTTTATTACATTGTTTTATGTTAGGTGCAAGTACATGTCTACCATTAGTTGTATGTTTTTATTGATTTAAATTTAAACTGCATTGTTTTGGTGTGATTGATTAGTATCAAGAGGTTACCAAATATGTGGCTTTGTCTTTAAGTTGTGCGGGTTTAGGACAAGTCGAAATAAAACCCAAACACTCGTTGCGAGTAGTTGTACTTGGTTATTAACAAAGATGAATGTATTTGGTCATACATGAGTATGTGTTGACAATCCTTTGTAACAATTGTGTATCCTAGAGAATATTCAAACGAGGTACAGGAAATGAAATCCAAAGTATGAGTATTGAGTCGTCAAAGTGGGACACGTCTAAGAAGGCCAATTTATTTCTCTGGTGGTGTTGGAAATCTTTGGATAATGTGTTGTACTTGTTTGAGTGATTATATGATGTTAATTTGAGTTGTACAATTATGTTATATATATGCATGTGTATATGCACTGTGTTTTTATTTATTTATTTATTTATTATGAGACGACCTTTACTTTTAAATAGATGATTTTTGATTCGTAGTTCTTCTTTGGAAGTGACGCCAAGACGGTAAGTTGACTAGTAGATGAAGAAGCGAGTAGAACCGTTGTGTGCAGTTGGAGGGTTTAATATTTTTGTAACACTAGTGTTAGAATTGTTGAGAGAATTCTTTACAAGCGTCTAGAATCATGGCCAGCTAGATTTTGTTTGTTGGAAAAAAATAGACATAGAAAAACTAAAAGAAAAATCAAAACAAGAATATAACATGGAAACTAAAAAATCTGAGAAAAACCACGACATTTGTCTAATAATAACCAAATAATAACACTATGTGGAAATTATTTCAACACAAAGACCACTCTCAAACTCCCTATTTCCCCCATTATACTCACACTCTCCAAAGCAAATATTTAAAATACATCTCACTACACTCTAACACAAAAATATAAGAGAAGAAAAAATCAGATACAAGTTAAAAGTGTTTTTGATTGGTGCAATTTGTAATGAAGAACTAGAGCCATATATATATCCTGGAGCTAATATCAATCAAACTTGTCAATCTCCACCTTGGTATTGGTGCATCTTCAGTTTTTATTGTCTACACAAACAATCATAGTTCAAAAGATATATCATACTCCACTATAAAAAGTATACTTCACTTATAACTAAACTATTTCAAGAATTTCCACTTGGAGCTAAACCACTCAAAAAATTTCTTCTACATACCGAAACCAATGCAAATCAATGTACTTGTGCTAATCAACAACTTGTCTGCTCATGATTGTACCAATACATCATTGACTTGAATTTTATCTAAGCGAAAATTGATTTTTTCCATCAAATTTATCTATGCCAAACTTCACAACAGCCATAAAGAGCCACTTAATAACCAAGTTTCCTTAGTCAAAACCTTACCTAAACAACACCTCTACAATATCAAAATTATTTTTTGATTTGGAAGATCAAACAATGCTACAACCACATAGCATGCTAAGAATTTAATACCCTACCAAATCAAAAACTATTGATACCAGATATTGAGAAAGAACATACATAAAGAAGTTAAAAGAACAATTAAACAAAAATATAACATAAAAATTTCAAATCGGAGATAAAACAACGATCGTTGTCTAATGACAATTAAAAAATAACATTAATAAAAATTATTACAACACATAGGCTTTTTCTAAGCTCCCTATGACTTGGTGCGTAAAGTAGTATCATAAAATTATTTGAGCTTAGTCCATAAAAGAATGTATCTTACGTAAGTCTTTCCATTTTCCACTTAATTAAACTTATTATTGATATAATTAATATACTAAATAATATTTTATTACAATTTACTTTGAATAGTTTAAAAATCAAAATAAGATTTACTATAAAGAGTTATTATATGTGTCAACAATTTCTTTTTGTAATTCAAAAAACAAACCAAGTTCTTCATTTTAAAGAAGAACGACTACCTCGTTTCACTAGAAATTAAAATTTAAGGAGAAATTTAGATCTTTCACCCATGTATGAACGGAAAAAGTTATATTTTAATATAAATGATTAAACATTTGAAGAAGATTATATTTAAGATTTTATAATATTGTATATAATTAAAAAATATTGACCAACTTAGTATGGACTCAACCTATATTGAGGCCTAACATTAACTATAAAGTAGGATTTAGAAAGAAAAAAAAAAAAAGATGTATTTTAATATCAATAATTTTGTGTTCTAATAATTTTAAAAATGAAGGAGGATCGAATTTACTTGTAAGTAACAAAATGTATTATAAAACTCATGTAATATTGTAAAAAATATAAGTTGAAGAGTATAATACAACTCTTAGTCTCTCATTCTTTCTTTCTCATGTCTCTCTAATGTTCTATATTTTGTCAAAGTTTTGGTTAATTTTACAACACGTTACATTGTTATGAACTCAAATAATGAGAGTTTGTAGAAATATCATTTTATGGGAATAGATATAAAAGAAAGACGAGATATGGTTGATTAGTTCCTAAAAGGGTTAGATATTTTTATGTTTTTATTTCCCTTTGTCATTCCTTATTATTTTCTTCTCTTTATATGTTATCTTAATGTTATAAAACTGAATGAAATAATAAAGATTATATATGTTATATGTCCACTTCCTTTTAAGGATTACAAATGAATTCAAATCAAAACAATTATTTATGTATATAGAAACACCATTTAATGGGAAGAAAGAATAAGAGAAAGATTAGTATAGTTGGATAATTCCTAAAAAAATAGATCATTTTATGTTCTTATTTTAGATCACATTTTTTTGTTCTTATTCTTCTTCTTGTTGTTTTGTAGCAAGTACAAAATGATATCCGTAATACTTATTAGTTTTATGTCAAAATTTTACTAAAAATTACAAATGAAATATTTGTCTCTTACATTCTACAAGTAAGCCATGATTATTAATAAAGTAAGCCATCATTTTTAATATATGAACAAATTTTTTAGGTCAATCTTAATTTATTTATCTTAAAAATTATTCTGTTGGGTATAATTTACTATTCAAATAATAATTATGGAAGTTATTTGAATAATTTTGATCTTACATATGCATTGTTTATATTTATATATTTTGAGATATGTTTTATTGATAATATGAGTTGTTAAGTTATATTCTTGAAATTCTCACATTTTATTTCATGTGTATATTTTGAGCAATTTCACGTGTATATTTTGACTTATTTTATAATTTATAATTACTTAAATAAAATATGTAGATATGTTGTGATCTCATTTGATTATATATAAAATGTCATCTTTCATATACACATGATAATGCAAAATGTAAATTAAGTTTTTAGAATCTCTATACAAATTTTTATTTAGACTACAATTAATGTTTTGAAAGATATGATTGTATATTTATTGATTCAAAGATATTACAACTATTGAAACTCATATAATATAAATCTGAATTTTATAAATCATTCTAAAGTTTGTTGTTAGCAAGACCGGTTGAGCCATTCCAATTCTATTACGATGCGAAAGATAGTTAATATTTTATACCAACATGTATTGAAGAGCATGAAATTTTGTAAATCAAAAAAATATTTTTTAGAATGTATATCATGTTCCATTTGCGAATCAATACACCAATCATATGAATTGATACATGAATCATAAACTAAATAATGATGTGTGTATTTATTGTCAACTCACAACCATAAATTTGTGGATTTGTTATCTACATTAATTTGACTACATGATAATAACTTCTAAATTCTACTTTGCGAATGTGTAATCATGTATGGTCAGATATTGATTCACATCAAGTAAACAAGTTAATATATATAAGTCAATTCCTTAATTTACAATCAATTGTTGGGTTGACAATCTAATGTTCCAATTTCTCCAATACATATTGGATATGAAATCTCTATTTAAAATACAATATATTGAGTCAAGAAATTGGAAACTTATTTACAAATAAGTTTGTTGATTATCATTTGATGAATTGATATTTTCAATATTAAGGGAGAGAAAATAAGCAGTTGAAAATAATTATAGAAATATATAATTATTTCAATTTGATTATTGTACAAACTAATTTGAACCAAAAGTTCAAAAGATAACTCATTTGAAAAGTTGATAAAACCAATTATTAGATGCTAATCCTCCAAACAAAATAGATGTCTCTGTTGGGAATCTAATATTGTAAATGAGTCTCAACTGCACCAGAAACATGGTAGGCAAGTTGGTTCCAATTAATAAAATCATCAAGCAAAGCTAAGGAGCCCAAAATAAAGATAGCCCAAGTGAGAATATGAAAATTTCAAAAGAGTACTTTGACATAAATTTTTCAGTTCCAAAAATACTAATCAAGTATATGAAATTTGTGAAAATAAATAAATTATAGGGTAAATACCACCTATAGTCCCTTAACTTAATTTCAGTTAACGTTTTAGTCCTTTATCTTTTTTTTTCTTCCCGATTTAGTCTTTTATTTTAATTTTAAGTGACAATTTAATCTTTTATGTTTTAAAATGTTAACAATGTTATCCTTTTTTTTTTTTTACAAAAATTCATCAAAATTTTCAAACAAAACTCATAAATTTAGTTGTATTCTTTAATATAAAATAAACTTTATCAAATTTGTAGCTCAAATATTCAAATAAACTCATATTTTTCATTCTTTATTTGATGTTGTTAGAGATGAAAATATGAGTTTATTTAAAGATTTAAGTTATGAATTTGATAAAATTGCATTATATTGAGGATGATAATTAATTTTATGGGTTTTCTTTGAAATTTTTGATGAATTTTTTAAAATTTAGCAAAAAATAAGGATAACATTGTTGACATTTTAAAACATAAAAGATCAAATTGTCACTTAAAATTAAAATATAGGACCAAATCGGGAAAAAAAAAGATAAAGAACTAAAATGTCAACTGAAATTAAGTTAAGGGACTATAGGTAATATTTACCCTAAATTATATTATGTCAAGAATAAAATATGACGGAATCTAAATAAAGTCAAAGTTGATAATAATTTTGCATATAATTTAGCGCTATATGTGATAAATAATAGGCAAAAATAAGTTTTTAGTCCTTTAAGTTTAACTCAATTTCTGCTTAGGTCCTTTAAGTTTATTTTATTTCCAATTAGATCGTTTAAGTTATATTCATTTACACAATTAGTTTAACATATATTAATTATGCATGTAGTCCTTTAAATTTTAATTTTTTCTCGAATTATTATCATAAAATTTTAAGATCTAATCGAAACATCACAACAAGTTGATTGTCCAAACAACTTTGCATGTGAATGAATTTAAAGACATTGATACCAATATACCTTTATTATCTTGTTTTTAAAATCATACGTGTGTTTAAATTGTTGTAGAGACAATCAATAAATATATATCATTTATAAGATTTGATGAATGTTTTCTGAAAGATAAGTATGATGGACACATTTTTGCTGTATTTGATAGAGATTCAAATGTCTAAAGCTTTTAATTGAACTAATTATTGTTGAAATTGAGATAAATAACTAAGAAGTGCAAACATAATATTACTTAAAGTACCAAATTGGGATAAAATAAAGTTAAAGGACATAAGTGGAAAATGAGTTAAACTTAAAGGACTATACGTGTAATTTTTTCTAAATAATATTGACGATTATGAATTAATGTCTTTTAAAGATTATAGACAAAGGAAAGCATGGAAAATAGAAAGAAGCTATAGAGTCAAATTAAGCTCGCTTTGCAAAGTGAAAGATTTTTGGACCTAAAGTATGTACATATGAAGATACATATATTCAAGAGTATTGGTAAAAGACTATAATTAATTTTGAAGACGCATATTCACCTGAAGTGAATTCAAAAGTTTTCCATGCTAGATTAAGTTTAATAGCACATGAAAGACTCAATTTATATATGAAAGATGTGTTACAATGTATGTGTATGAATCACTTGATAATGACAATTATATGAAAATCCTTGAAGGATTCAATTTCTATGAGATGTATAATTTGGGTTCTTGAAGAGATTACTTAATAATAAAAAAAAAGTCTCTTTTGCTATCAAACAATCTACATGCATGCTCTATAATATCTTTAGTTAATATTATCTAATGATCGGGGAGGGGTGTGTGTGTGTATGAAATTGACATTATTTGTCTATTTTTAATAAAATATTTGGAAATTAATTTGGTATAAGTATTATCATAATTCTTGAAGAGCTTTATAAATTAATTTGATTAAATAAAAAGTTTGAGATGAAATATGTATGAAGGGAAACATTTGTTTTGATTGAATAATGGAAGAATAGTGTTTGATTAAATCATGAAGGTTATATAGCAAAAGTACTAATATAGTTCTATATGAACAAATGACATTTTTTGTGTGTACTTCAATGGTTGTGAGGTCACTAGATATAAACTAAAATCATTTTTAGAACTTGAGAAAATGATGGAGAACTAATTGGTACTAGGGGTACCATATTTTAGTTCAATTTGGAGAAATATGGAATTTTGTTAATTATACTTATTTTGAGGATTTTTTTTTAAATATCCTACTTTTCTTTTGTTCTTCTCCAAAATGCCACACAATAAAAAAATATTACGAGATTGTCCTATTTTTTTTAACTTAATAGGAGATTGCTGACCCGAAGAGTGACCAACTAAAGACAATTTTTTTAATTCGTAGTTATAGGTCGCAGGCCCAGGGAGCGACATTGTACCATGATTTGATTTTATTTCTTCTCATTTTAAGAATTGTTATTAATTCTTTGAGAAATTAAAAATAATTAAATTATTTAAAAAATAAAAATACTAATAATAAAGTAAAATAAAATACGTTAATAAATAATAATAATAAATGATTATAATTAAAAATGATTAAAATTAAAAATAGTAAATTATATTATAAATTTAAAAAAAAACATTAAAATTGAAGAAAAAAATACATCAAATTTGAGTATCAGTGCCAGCAGTGTTTGGACAATGTTTCCTAGTATGACTAGAAACCCAACATAATCCACATTTTCTTGGTACTATTTATGCATTGTTCATTTTTGTTCTAATGTGTTTTCTCTTTGAGTGACCTTTTTTGACTCTCCGTATTAGTGGATTGTGACACATCTTAACACCTTTATATTGTAGCTAATATCCTTCGTTTTATATAGGTTTGAATGTTTCGTCGTAGAGTTTTAGTATTGCTTCCACCTTGTACACATCAGATATAAGGCTCCAATAATCATATTTTATGCTAGAACATGTTGCTTTCACATGTGAAAATAGCATATGTTTAGATTGTTATTTTCCACAATCGCACCACTTGTTAGGAAGGTTTACACTGAAATGACCAATTGGCCGCCGTTTTCTTGAAATTACCATCTCATGGACTATGAAAGTATGGTTGCTTCGATCAAAACTATCAACTCTATGACTATTGGATTTACATATTTCTAATTTCATAAAATTTATGCAAGTTTTTGTGTATACCTGACCATAAGCTAAAATTGATGCATATTGTTTTCCCATGGTTGGAAATAGTGTACCTGTTTTAAAATAAGTTTATTGGACCAAAACAATGATAGGAAGGTTGCATGTTCCTTTTAATACTCTGTTGATTGACTCCACAAGGTTGGTTGTCATCTGACCCCATCGACTACCTCCATTGAATGCTTGAATCAATTTTATCGCGGTATCTTGTCTAACCATTTCAAAGCCTGTAGGTTTTTATGTTGATTTCTCTGCAGTAGTATCGATATGTAAGCTCATTGGGTGAGTAACCTGTATTGAAACAGTAGACAATACACTATTACACTAATTTTAAAAATTAAGAATGAAACTATTAAAATTACACTAATTCTAAAAAGTAAGAATGAAATTATTACCCATAGAAATAACTTTTTTCTTCAAAGCGTTGTCCTTAAATTCCGTGGCAAAATTTTATGAAATATGTCGGACGCATAACATATGCTTTGACGGAGGATCTTGCCACCCATTATTCGGATTATTATAAGCACTCTTAATGGATTCGTTTCTATCTGAAATCAAAAAAATGTTAGCTTGTGGAGTGAAATATTTTCTCAAAATTTTCAACAAAAGAAAAAAACTTAAACCCTATTTTGTTTCACCTTCCACAAGAGCATAAGTAATAGGAATTACATTGTCGTTCTCATCCTGTGCAGTTGCTACCAATAGAGTTCCCTTGTACTTATCATACAACCAAGTCCCATCAACTTGTACTATTGGTTTCCATAATTTAAACGCAGAAATATACGGAACAAAAGCCCAAAATAGTCTATGAAAAATCCTTATCCTATTTATCAAACTATTCTCATGATAAAATGGGATTGTTTCCATTTCAATTTTGGTTATTAAAGCAAATGTTTGCATAACCAACAACCATTGTGAGAGTTGATTGTAAGACTCTTCTCAATTACCATAAATTTATTTGATTGCTTTAATTTTTTCTATCCAGGTCTTTTTATAACTAACTGTGTAGTTGCGTAAAACTTGAATTTGAGAAATAATGACCTTTACTTTGATTGAAGGATCCACTTTCAGAACTTATATTACGCTTGTACATATCTTGTTAGAATCGAGCTTCGTATGATCTTGTGGCAATGCAGAATTTGTTTATGTGTGAGGCTTATTCAATTTATCAATCACCTATAGTTCACTCTTTATGCATTTTGAAGCTATACATCTGAACAAAAAATTTGGACTTGAACAATAAATAACATATATTTCTAAATCTGATATTTTTGCCATAAAATTCGACGATTGTTTTAAATGGTAACATTTGATTGCATATACCCATTCATCTTTGTTTTGAATTTTTATTCCAATTGTAAGAGTTTCATCTACTGCTGAGACTTTGTTAATGAACAAGTGATAAAATTTACTTGATTGCTCTTTAGTATTCCATCTGAGGGACCAACAAAAACAAGCATCATATCGAGCATACACCCTAGTATGATCAGAGGGTTATTGATGCCTGACAAATCCAACAACCGTGTACATTTAAAATATCTTTCACTATTAGGAGATTTAAATAAGGTATCCCAATATAGTTGGGATTCCGCAGTTTTAGCTACACTTTATAGAGAACTATGTCTTGCATCGAAACCCAGTGTAATATCTATGAAAGGATGTGCATTGTTGTTGCAAAGCTAGACATGATATTGTTTGTCTTGTGTTGCTCCAGAATCTCCCAAGGCATTGATATTTCCACTTGCACAAAGATAACTATTGCAAATAAATTTTATATTATTTTTTCTTTTTTTAAAACCAACTGCTTACCATATTACTAATTTTATTATATTTTTTATCTTTGATATATTCGACAGATTTAATTATGTTGATCTAAATTTTGGTAAAGTTCCTCATAACAATGTAGAATTATACCGAAAAAAATTGATACATGATGGTTGAGGAAGTAATATATTCATTCACATTTATTTGAACTTTTTAAATATTTTGTTTTTTATACTTGTTATAATTACTTTAGCTTTTTTTTACATATTATTTTTATTGGAGACCTTATCTCATGTTACAACATGAAGTTTCTGAAAAAGAGGAGGTCACTTGGATTGCATGTACAATATTGTTGAAAAATATCATTTATATAGAGTCACACATCAATTCGGCTTCCATTAATAAATACCACAACCATTAGAGGATATGAAAATGTACCATGAGGTCGACATGAGGCATGAGATTGATGATAATTGAAACTGAGTTTGGAGAGAAAAAATTAAACATTGGAACAAGCATCAGAATTACATGTTGCAAGATAAGATCGTAGAAGTTGTTTTATACCATAACACGTAATATATGATTTGGTTTACATTAAATTATTTATATATGTCGAACAATATCTCTGTGATCCCCATTTGCAACCGCCGTCATATCCTCATGTGTAGTCGATCTCCATATCAACCCCACACCGACAAAACATAGCAGAATCGTCTTTATCGTCACCTTGCCTACATGCCCCTACATAAGTTCCATATTATGATCCACTACCGATTCAACATTACGTTTTGTTATATTAATATATTTTTTTAATTATTATTATTTTTATTATGTTTTTGTCTTTTTTTTCTCAATTTTAATATATTTTCTTTGAAATTTATAAAATAATTTACTATTTATAATTATAATTATAATTATTTTTAATTATAATAATAATAATAATTATTGTTATTATTATTTATTAATGTATTTTATTTGACCTTATTATTAGTATTTTTATTTTAAAAATAATTTAATTATTTTGAATTTATTAAATAATTAATAACAATTGTTATACAAGGTCACTCTCTAGGCATGTGACTTGTAACTATGAATTAAAAAAAATGCCATTAATTGGTCGCTATATTGAAAAGCGACCTTTTATTGAGCTAAAAAAATAGGACAATCGCCTAATATTTTTTTTGTTGTATAATATATTTAGTTAATATTATCTAGTGAGGGGAATGAAATTGACATCAACTATCCATTTTTAAGAAAAAAATTTAGAAATTAATTTGATATAAATATTATTAGAACTCCTCAAGAGCTATAGAAATTAGTTGTATTAAAGAAAAAGTTTGAGATGAAATATGTACGAAGAGAAAAAATTTAATTTGGTTGAATAATTGAAGAATAGTGTTTGATTAAATCATGAAGCTTATATAGCCAAAGTACTAATATAGTTTTATATGAACAAATTACATTTTGTGTGTGTGTACTTCAATGGTTGTAATATCACTAAACGTGAACTAAGATTATTTTTAGGACTTGATAAAAGGATGAAGAACTAATTGGTCCTTGGGTACCATATTTTAGTTCAATTTTGAGAAAATATGGAGCTTTGCTAATTATACGTATTTTGATATATTATTTGTTGTCATCTATTAATAATATACAGTTTTTCACACGAAGATTTTAAAACGAAGTCAAACATATATTTTGTTACTTTAGATATGTAGGTTATTTGTCTAATTCTTATAATGATATTTTATCAATACACGAATCAAGTAAAGAATACAGTCTTGTTGAAATATGTGATTATGCACATATAATAAACTTGTATTTTTTCTTCTAAAAAGGGATTATTGCAATAATTGAATGTGAAGTTAATATCGCATGCACAACTAATTTGGAGAAAAGTATAATAAAGAAATTATAAAAAATATTTTCTACAAAGTCACAGACAAATAAAACTTTTGAGCAACTAGTATCAAAGATTTATTTGCCTTTACTGTCTTATGGGGGAGACAAATAAATGTGCTCTACATTTTTTATTTCCTTCATCATGGTTTTGTCCCAGTAGATTTCTCCGTATAAGGTTTTTAATGAGATAATGCTCGCATAATAGAGATGTTGTACTCTTTTTCTCTGCACTTGGGTTTCTTTCCATTGAATTTTTTCTAGTAAAATTTTAATGATGTATATCGTTAATAGACATTCATAAGGGTGTGTCATAAATACTTGGTGAAGGTCTCTTTTAATTTTCAGAAGTTAAAGTTTTAATCTTTAATATTAGTGAATTTCTAATAGATCATTATTATAGACCATCCATGTATATCTATAAGTTACAAGATATATGTAATATATATAGAACTCATATGATATTGAAAAGAATATATGTTGAAGACACGAGACAACTCTTACTCTCTCACTCTTTTTCTCTCTATTGTTTAATATTTTACTAAAATTTTAGTTTATTTCATAATTAATATATATATATATATATTCTAAAATGACATAATTAATATATTTTATTTGTACAATCAACAATTTTTTAGAAGTTGAGAAATATTACTACCAAAGAATAATTAAATTTACTCTCCTACCTCAGTAATGATTTTTACATATGTTTAATCATTTATTTTCAAAATTTTGTGATGATACATTCAGCAATATATTTCTGTTGAATAATTGTAACTAACAACTTAAAAATACTTTATGATTAGCTATTACAATATTTCTCAAAAAGTTACATAAAATAATTTTTAAATTTTTAGAATATATTTTTGCTTATAAAAAAAGTTTAAATGAATTGGAGTTCCGGAAATTGGGATAGACTACCTCAAGGCTTCAATATTATAGTTTATTTTACTTATCTTTCCTTTTACAGCTGCTGTTTACATAGCTTTTATATGTTTTTTATTCTTTATTTCCATATGAGTTTGATTTCTCACAATGGTTAATAGCTTTTTCTATTTTATTTTATTTTAAAGGGTATTGTCATTTGGTGTCTCTTAAAATAGCTTAATAGTTTATTCCCAATTTGTTTAATTAAAATGGGTTAACGTCATTTAGTTGTTCATGAGTTAATCCAAGTGCTATAATTTTATACTTATTCCAATTGTTTTATTGAAATAGTTTATTCTAACTTTTCATATAAATTAGAGTCATTTGGTTTTTCAAATGGTTTAATCGTTTTGGGTTTATAGGATGCGACGGTACTAACTACTCACTTGTCCGATTACAATCATAGAATTTATATATTTTAGTGGACAATTTGGGTGCTTCAATATTTAATGACTTATTCTTACCTATTGTTTTTTTAGTAAAAAAAAAATTCTTTGTGTCGATTAATGGTTTAGTGTTTTTAAGTAAAATGATATTTGAGTTAAAAATAATTTAAAGATCGATTAAATAAGTTTGTTTGTCCTTATAAATATTTTATATTTCGTTTAATTTTTTTGAAATTTTTCTTCAAACACTAACTCGTCAAAATATTTTCTATCAATAATTTTGATATCTGTTTTTAAATTAATTCATGTGTTATTGAAATTATTGAAATATTTTTAGATGCATACTTGTAACATTATAAGAATCTTCTTTATAGAATTTTAGAATTTTTTAACAAAAGATGAATTAAATGTAAATTTTTAAGTGTTAAAAGCTTCAAAAATTGATATTTAATTGGTCACTCGTTAAAAAATTCAAAACTTTTGTGTGATCAATTAATGTAATTTTTTAAATATGCATGTAAAAAATCATTCAAAAATTTATATGACACATATGAATTGATATAAAAATGGAGACCAAAATTGTTGATAGAAAATATTTAAAGAATCATTATTTCAAGAAAGATTTTAAAACGATTAAAAGAAAAATATGATATATTTATAGAAATAAAAAACTTTTAATTCTAATTTAAAATATGAAAAAAATAGTGTTTTTTTGTCTATATATTAAGTGTATAAAGTGCTAACTTACACCCACTAATATAAATTTAGAAGATTGTCCTTTATTCTAAACTAGAGTAGGTTGCTCACATACAACTTCTATCTTTTATGTGTGTGTATATTATAAATCTCCTATATCTTTAATCATAGATCTAATAGTTTACTTTAATTTGACTAATTAAAATATTATGACCCAAACAAACTTTTGATATTACATATGTGTGTTCCAAAGACTTCTTTACGTAAAATAAACTCGATTTATAACATAGTTAGTTGAAATATATTATATATATAAGATTTGAGGTTTTTCTCATTAAAGAAAGAAAATTACTTACACAAAAAAAAATTATATAATAATAACAGAACAAATTAAACAAATTAAGAAGATTTTTTATGATTAATAATACAATTATAAAACTTTTTAAATTAAAATAAAAACACAATTCTCGACAAACAGCACCAAAAAATTTATGTAATTTGAATGGTTTTTGCCAAATAGAAAAAAGATCAACCTTCAAGGACTATTAATTATAACTAAATTTAATTAAACATGAACCATTAGTTTCGTGAAGACAAACTTGTAGCAACAAAATGTTAAGCTCTAGAAATTTATAAACGAAAATTTAATGAAAAAGATGTATCATTATCATTAAGAACGAGTAAAAAAGACATTTAATTATACATTCATTTTTGAAATACATGAAACACATTCAACTTTAATTAACTATTACAATTTCTATCATTCCTTATTGATATACTCTTCTTTGCGGTACTTCAAACTTCCTTCAACATATTGGAAAAGCTTCCTCCACCTTGTTCCCCTTTTGTAGCTTCATGGAATCCTATACATAAATAAAAATAATATTTAGAAGAATTAACAAATAAGAATAAAAGTTGTATGTGCAATTTTGTGAGAGGCATTAAGAAAAGTGAAAGGTAAACATACGAGTCACAATTAATTTTAGAACTTAATGGAAAAGAAATATTGATACTGCAAAGTTGTGGAAGTTCTTTTGCTCTAGTAGAGTTAACTTTGGATGTTGATGAAGTACTTATAAGACATTTGCAAACATTTCTCCGCTCAATAGTTGTGCTAGCCATTTGCAATAAACTACTTGCTCCTTGACAACAATTAATTGGTGGTTTTGTTGAGATAGAACTCTCCAAATAAGACACACATGGATACAAGGACAATTTAGCTTTGATGCAGAAGAAGCCATCAATGGTTGCATTCGTTGACGTCCTTAACAAAGCCAAAACCATCACAAACACCAAAAGATTAACCATTTTCTTACTTGCCATTTTAATTTCAAATATTGATATGTGTGATGTTTCAATGAGTTTTTTTTTGGAATCATCAACCACCAGAAGCATTCCTTTATTTATAGCTTGGACATGATACATTCCATTTTCCGATCGACTAATTAAATAAAAAATTAAATATTTTATTGATATAATTATTATACTAAATAATTTTTTATTACTATCTACATTGCATAGTTTTTATTAGGCTTACTTGCAGTTTTGGCCCCCTTATTTTAGGTGAATCGCGAAAGTAGTCATCTCATTTTATTTTTCTCCAATTTTGGCTCAAAAGTTGACGAATTTTTTTTCCATTTATTTAAGTCACACATGCCTCAAGATCTTGTGGTACAACAATTGTAATTGAAATTTATGATCATAAATGGTATAGTACGACTTCAAAAAATGAAATTTCATCACGTTTTGAACTAAAATTCTGTTTGGAGGACCAAAATTGGGGAGAAATAAAATGGAGAGACTACTTTTACGATTCAACTAAAATAGGGGAACCAAAACTGCAATTAAGCTTTTTTTTAAAGATTTACTATAAATAGTTACTACATGTATAATTATTGATTTTCTTATAAAAACAAACCAATTTTTTTTTTCTTTTCTTTTTTTAGAAGAAGCACTACCTCATTTTTTTTAAAGATTTACTATAAATAGTCGATGTTGGAACATAAATTGAATTTAAAAATTGTTGAAATTTTACATTTGAAAACTCTCTTTGAGTAGCTTTCAACTTTATAAATACTAAATCCCCCATTCTGTAACACCCCAAATTTTATAATAAACTATTTTATTAATTAAATAGGATTTTAAATAATTAATTTGATGTAAAAATTATTTTAATACATATTGATAAATTTTGCGATAATTTTCATAATATGAGTGTTTTCTATGATGTGCTAGTTTTAAAAATATTAGATTAAATGAGCGACATAAATAATATTATATTTTATTATTTGATATATATTTAAATTAATAATAAAAATAATAATAATAATAGTATTTTAGTGCAATATTTTAAAGAAAAAGATTTTATGTGATTTTACGAGTATATACGCGTACCAAACTAATATAATATTTTTTGTGTGTGCGTTTGACTGATATTAAGTATGTACATAGATATATTTCCATTATTTATAACTATTTTCTATTTTTAGTTATTTTCTTTAAAAATATTTATCTTGAGATAGAATTGATATTGTGTCTGATTTTGTTTAATTTTATATACTTGTTATGACATTGTGATTTTATATATATTTATTACGATTTAGTAATTAATATAAAATATTGATGTTATATTTATTTATTTTATAATTTTGACTATTTCCTAATATTCTGGTATTATTATAATGTGAGTATTTTGATAAATAAGTATAATTGTAGAGATTATTTTGAATGTGAATGTTTCAGTCATTAGTAATATATTTTTTTTATATATTGATTATTTTGATTACTCTAATTTATAAAATATTAGTAACGTTTGGAAAACTAAATGGTGCTTGGAGGAATATTAAAAAGGAAATTAAACAAAATAAAAATAATAATAGTAAAACAAAAACATAAATAAAGAGACCTTGTGAACCCTGATTTTTATTAAAATAAAATAAAATAAAGAAAAGAGAAGGGAGTTGGACAGGCAGCCTTAGAACCAAAGAGTAAACACAACAACAACCTATCGTTTGACACTGGTAAGCAATAACTGTCCCAGAAAAGTTTCTCTGTTTTCGTCCAAATTTCAGTATGTTGTTTTACTCATTCATCTATTCAATTAAACACAATATTTCAGATTTTTAACAACCCGAATTTCTCCCTAAAATACCCGATTTCTCCGTTTACAGAGATCCTTATTTTGCACCGTTCTCCTTCACCGTAAGTCCGATTTGAGTGAAACCAACGCCAAAACGACCGTGTGAAAAGTGGCTATATTATCCACTGATTGGGTTTCTGATTTATGGTAATTTTGCTTGACCGAATTTCGAATTTAGTTTTTAGAGTATCTTCTCATAATTTATTTTTAACGTTTACCCATAAACTATCGAGTTAGATCGATTGAAGGACAAAGAGTCAATGAACAAAGGTTGTTTGCTCGTGGAATCGTATGCGTGTGTGAAAGCTTCAAAATAAGGTAAGGGGTGAGAGAGCGTTTGAATTCATGAGTATAATATATTGTGAGATGAACGGAAAAACCGTATTTCCCAACGATTCATTCGGGGCTTGCTATGTACTGCAGTAGCCCTTTGAGGGATAAATTAATTAATTTACTAATATTGAAATTGTGAGATTAAAATATAGAATAGAAATATTTGTAGAGTGTTGATTGATTTAATTTCATTGAATGTGTGAAATTGATATTATTGTGATATTGGGTGTCGACTTAAATATATATATGGTAGTTTTATGTGATGATGATGATGTATGATTAATTATTGTGATGTTATAAATTTGTGAGAAGTTTATGTGATGATGTTTGATTGATGATAGTGATGCTATAAATTTGTGATGAGTTTATGTGATGAGATATGATTAATGATAATGATGTTGTGAATTTGTGATGAGAATATTAAAGTAATTAATGGAGTATCATAAATATGATTTCAATTATGATGTTGGTGAAATAATTATGATTTCAATTTGTGTTTGAGATGACGGTTTTAATGGAGTATCATAAACCAACGAGGGGAGAAAATAAATATTGTGAATTTGTGAAATGGAGATTATTTTGTCATCATATAGGTAGGGCCTAACAAGCCTAGTGATTATGGGGAAGTACAACTGAATGAGCCTGATCGTGGCGGTCTGCTGTCGAGCCTTAAGGCAAGATTGTTAGACCTTGGAGGTATTCCGGTGGGGAATTCCTAGGTGACTTGGAGGTAGCACTCCAAATGTCGGGAGCTACCATGCAACACACGTTTACCTCGACTGTCACGTATATGTGTCTCGGGTTGAGTTGAGGGGATCTATGAGGACAGGACCAATTTGAATTGTCCGTCCACCGGGACGGTGGCATAGTATCATGGCCTCCTAACCAAGTACTTCAGAGTTAGAATGGTACCATATTGTGAAGTAGAGTCTAAGCTCATGCATAGCATTGCATTTCCTTGTGATTGATGTGTTTCAAAGGTAATAATAATTAGATGATTTGATGCATATTATAATGAGATGATTATTTTACTTGAGTGACTTTGATGCTATAGTATGATACCATTTAATTAAATACGTTGATATATCGTAAAGTGATTATGATACGGTTCTATTATGATTGTTTGCGTGTTCTTACTCGTATTATACTATTAACATGATTTCAAAACTCACCTCCTTCGTTGTTTGTGATATCGCAGTTATTACAGGTTAATAAGTCTTGAAGTTCAAGTTTGGGAGGAACCCTGCTCTGATAGGTGATACCGGGAATAAGGGTTTTAATTTGTATTTTACTTATTTAATTTGAATCAAATTTTTGTATGAAAACCTTTGAAGTACTAGTAAGTTTTTAGAATTAAATCAAGTAATTATACTTAAATCAAGTTTATTGAGATTAAATTGTTTTATTTGAGTAATAAAATTTGAATTGTTGCATGTGTACTTTGAGAAACGTGATATCCTAAATTAGTTACAAAAATATTTATTTTCTTGAAAATATAATTTTATTTATCCGCTGCAAATTTTATAGGAATATGATATAAATTATTATATATATTATTTTGGGATTTAGGGTGTCACATTAGTGGTATCAGAGCAGGTCTGTCCTATCAGGCCGAGTGGGTCGAATGTCGATTTAGTGTTAGTCGAGTGTCAATTTAGTGTTAGTCGAATGTAAGTCGTGTCAATTGTGCTTTCTTGTATAGTAATTATTTTCTCTATGATTGTTTTCCTGTTTTATTATTATGTTAAGTGTTATATGCTTTTGGTATTATTATACATATTTTTGAGATTACTAATTAAGTGTCTAATATTTGCTTCCTCTAATTGTGTTATGGATTCTACATTCGTACCTAAATGAGTAAATAAAACATGAAATTACTTGTTAAGATTTGAGTTAGCTTTAATTGTTAACAAGATTATGTTAGTTACTTGTTGCTTATTGTTTGTCTTTTGAACTATGATTTTTGCGCTATTGTTTTATATGAATAGTTGAAAGTAATAATTTTGATTGACCAGCTGTATGTTTCAAGTTACTAATCTCATTCAGGTAATCTTAGTTATCAAATGTCATACCTCACTAGTTAGTTGTTTTAAAGTTCGACTTTCACTCTTAACCAATTTAAAATATTTAGTTTTGACATGTATTTATTTAATGTGTTTGATCTAATAACTAATTGATTGAAACATTGATTTCCGTATGGATTATATGTTTAAAACTTCAAGTGTTGACTTTTACTAGGTACAAATTATTATTATTATTATTATTATTATTATTATTATTTATTATTATTATTATTATTATTATTATTATTATTATTATTATTATTATTATTATTATTATTATTATTATTATTATTATTGTTATGTTGTAGTCTCTTCGTTTTTAGAGCGGTTTTTATGTTGTACTCCCTTCGATTTTTTAAGCGGTTGTTATGCCATAGTCCATTCCCTTCATTTTTTAGTGTGATTGTTATGTCGTAGTTCCTTCTTTTTTTAGAGCGGTTGTTATGTTGTAGTTTAGTCGATTTTTGAGTATTCCTAATACCACTATCCTTTTAGAGTAGTTTTTAAGTCGTATTCCCGTCGATTTTTTAGTGGTCCTAATACTACTATGAGCGGTTTTTGTACCGTAATCTTTTGTAGCAGATTGTGTGTTGTTTTCTTTATAGAGAGATTTTTGTGCTGTAGTCCTTTTGATTTACAAGTGATCATAGTACCATATTGTGAGTGACTTTAATCGTCATAGTGAGAATGACTTTAACTGCCATATTGAGGGTGTAATTCTAGATCGGTTTTCAACGGTGTAGTGGAACTCCGATATATAGTGAATATGAACTGTTTTATCCTAGGGACTTTGTGGTTGATAGTTTAATTTGTACAATTTGACTAGTGCCGCAAAATGTCTTAAAGAGAGCGACCTAGTCCATGACTCAATCTAGTAATATATTCGGTAGCATAAATTTTGTTTTTCAAACAATTTTCCCAAACTCAATAATAACAATTTTAAGACGTTTTTTTCTACCATGTCAACTAAAAAGATTATTGGATTTGGTTATGTTGCCTCTGATTTCAACAAACTGTTTCAGTTTGAAGTAAAGAGAAAAGGATAAGAAAAGCTGAAGAATTAACCCATGGGAGAATAATGATAGAATTATATTCTTAAGAGATGTTTGAGATGCTCTTTATAAGTATGATGTGAGCTATCGCCCAAATTATCAGATGCCCGACAATAGATCCATGGAGGCTCACTCCCATAAAATTCAAAAGATAACTCATGGCATATTTAAATTAACTAATGTATTAAAGTACGTCACTCATGTTGAAATTTAATATATCTCCTTTTATTTGAATGTTGAAATCAATAAAATGTCACTTTTTGCTTACATGTTGTATGATTTTAATTTTTGAAATGCTAGACTCTGTGATGTGAACACATA
This sequence comes from Cicer judaicum, assembly GCA_037974835.1. Lineage (NCBI taxonomy): Eukaryota > Viridiplantae > Streptophyta > Magnoliopsida > Fabales > Fabaceae > Cicer > Cicer judaicum. Next base: position 2,224,558 of record JBBPBS010001075.1, on the reverse strand, counting down.
TGATTTCAAGCTTAAGTAACTTAGATTTAATTCCAAAGTTATTTTTAAATGATTTTGAAAAATGTGATTTATGAATCAAGTTAAAATTACAAAGAGTTCACATAAATTTGTAGTTAGAGAATCTGAGACTTTAGATTTATTACACTTTGATATATGTGAAATTGATGGAATTATATATGGAACAACTACACCATAATTGCTTGAAGTGAATGGTAAAGTTGAAAGAAAAAAAAAAATAGAACTCTTATTGAACTAGTTGTTGCTAGTATGCTTAACTCTAGTTCTACATCTCATTGGTGTGTGGAAAATATATCGCTTATTTGCCATGTTTTGAATAGAGTTCATAAATCTAAAAACAAAACATCTCCTTATGAAATAGTGAAGAAAAGACAATTGAACTTGTCTTATTTTCAAACTTGGGGTTGTTTGGCTTATGTCAGAATCTCCGATCCCAAGAGAATTAAACTCGCCAGTAGAGCCTATGAATGCATATTCATTGGGTATGCAATAAACAATGAAGTGTATAGGTTTTATGACCTAAATGCAAAAGTGATCATAGAGTCAAATGATGTTGACTTCTATGAAAATAAATTCCCTTTTAAATCGAGAAATACTGGGGGTAGTGAACTAAGTCACGTTCCTATAACTAGAAGCATCAAACAAGGTGAAATAGAAACTCGAAGATGTAAGAGAGTCAGAGTTGCTAAAAATTATGGACCCAAATATGCAGCCTATATATTGGATGCAAATTTATGGTAAGAAGCAATAAACGATGAAATAGATTCTCTAGAGTCTAATAGGATATGTCATTTAGTAGACTTTCCTCATGGTTGCAAACTAATAGGTTGTAAATGGATCTTAGAAAAAGAAACTAAAACCCGATGGAACTATTGATAAACACAAGGAACACCTTGTAGCCAAAGGTTTTAGACAAAGAGAAAATATAGATTTATTCAAAACTTTTTCACCAGTCACTAGAATAATATCTATTAGGGTACTCATATCACTTGCAGCTATTCATAACTTGGTGATACACCAGATGAATGTTAAAACAACTCTTTTAAATGGTGACCTAAAAGAAGAAATCTATATGGAACAAACTGAATGTTTTATAATTCAAGGACAAGAAGACAAGGTCTGTAAATTAGATGAATCATTGTATGGTCTTAAACAAGCTGCTAATAAATGTCATGAAAAGTTTGATAACTTGATTATATCAAATGAGTTTAAAGTGATTGAAAGTGACAAATGTATTTACTACAAATCTAAAAACGGCATTTGCATTATCATATGTCTCTATGTAGACGACTTACTCATATTTGATTCAAACATTCATCTTGTAAATATTTTGAAATAATTTTTGTATAACAACTTTGATATGAAAGATCTCGGAGAAACGAATATAATCATTGAAATCAAGATTACTAGGTCAAAAAATGGAATTTCTTCGGATAAGTCTCATTATGTCAAAACAATCCTAAAGAAATATAAATATTTTGACTGTAAACTTGCTTGCACACCATATGATTTAAGTGTGAAAATTTTAAGAACACTGGTGAAGGTGTTAGAGAAACTGAATATACGAGCATCATTGACAACCTCATGTAAGCCACTGATTGTACTAGAGTCGACATTGGCTACATCGTGGGACTGTTGTGCAGGTTTACCAGTAGGCCTAGTATGACATTGACACACTAGCTAAAGAGTCACGAGATACCTGAAAAGGACCATGAGTCTTATATTACATTATCAAATATTTCCTACCGTCTTTGAATGATACAATGTTGTTGATTGGAACATTTTATTAGATGACTCCAAAGCAACCAATGACTATATTTTAGTATAGTTAATGGTGTTGTATCTTGGAAATCGAAGAACATACAATATTGGCTCAGTCCACAATGTAGTCTGAAATGATAGCACTAGCTACTACTAGTGAATAAGCAAGCTGATTGAGATGCTTGCTAGTTGATATCCCATTATGGGAAAAATCTATGACAAATGTGTTGATCCACTGCGATAGTTACGCGACTATTGAGAAGATTGAGAATTATTATTACAATGATAAAAGATGACAATATCGTCGTAAGCACAACGATGTTAGAGATTTACTTTCTAAATGAGTTGTTATAGTGGATCATTTATGCACTGATGAGAACTTATTAGATCATTTGACGTAAGGATTAGCTAGAGAGAAAGTCCTAAATACATCTAAAAGGAAGGGACTATTGCCTATAGTTCAATGAGTCACTCATGATGGTAAGCCAACCTAAAAGACTGGAGATCCCAAGAATTAGGTCCAATGGGTAATAACAAGTCATAATGATATGAGATGAATATGCTATATTATATATGAGAGAAGCGTGATTCCTGAAGCAATAAAAGGATGAGATAATAGTAAATCGTAATGAGATGTATACTATATATGGAGTGAAGTACCTAGCTACAAGAATACTCTTGATAGATTCACCTATGTGAATGTAGAAGTGGGGCTACTTCCTATGGAATTTTGAGGCAAAATTCGTATAGCGTTCACTATACTGGGATAAAGGTGCAAGACCATTAATGCACGAGCTTTTGAGAATACACCATATGTAAAGGTTATGTGTGGGTTTGATATCAGAGATAGAGTTCAAGACTACGAGTCACTCTCTTGTTGAAGCTGAATCTTACTTACTATGCAATGTTCAAGTCAAAAGAAATCTTTGTTTATGCATGATCTTATAAAAGCATTTGATGCTATTTCAAAAACACCTTTTTTAAATTAAAGTGGGGGATTGTTGGAACATAGAGTGAATTTAAAAATTGTTGAAGTCTCACACTGTAAAACTCTCATATTTTGAGTAGTTTTCAATTCTATAAATATTAAAGTCCCACATTGGATATAAAACATAAGTGGGTTTGCTTCCATCACTACATAATGAGTTTCAAACTCTTGTGAAAAGTACACCAAAGTTTGATGCATTTCCCAACTTTCTTTTTTCTCTATTTTTTATTATGCTAGATTGATTTCCAAACCACTTCTCCCCTTTCTTTCTATCCCTTCAATATTTATGAGCGCTTTTGTACTGTCGTCCCTTTGATTTTTAAAGCGGTTGTTATGTCGTAGTCCCTTCGTTTTTAGAGTGGTTGTTATGTCGTAGTGTCTTCCTTTTGTTTTTTCTAGTAGTTGTTATTTCGTAGTTCCATCGATTTTTGAGTGGTACTAATACCACTATGCTTTTAGAGCATTTTTTAAGTTGTAGTCCCGTTGATTTTTGTGTGGTCCTAATACCACTCTGAGTGGTTTTTGTACCGTAATCTTTTGTAGAGGTTTATGTGCTGTAGTCTTTGAGAATTGTTTTTGTGTCGTAGTCCTTTTGATTTAAGAGTCGTCATAGTACCATATTGTGAGTGATTTTAATCGTCATATCTAGAGTGACTTTAACTACCATAATGAGGGTGTAATTCTATAATGATTTTCTACGGTGTAGTGAAACTTCGATACAATGAATCTATATTGTTTTATCTAAAGTAGCTAAAATATCACTAGAAGGGGAATTGAATAGAGATATTGGAGTTTTTAAAATTTTCTTTAAAATTTGTATCCTCTACGAGAGGATAGAAATTTAAGAACTTTAAGTGACGATTAAGTAAATAAAAATGAGAAAGTATAGAAAATGACACACCAAAATTTATAGTGGTTCACCAAATTATTGCAGTTTCCGGTCCTCACAAACTTGTGAGTTTTGACTATGGCTTAAACTGACATGTCCTCTTGACAAACCTCTTTTTCTCAATGTATATTCTTAGCCTCACCAGACTTTCAATTCTATTTCCTTTTTGATTACAAATATTACCAAGTTTAGAACAACTTCGAAGATACATAATAAATGATTTGTGATTATTGTATGATCTTTCTCTTTACAAGAACTTTCTAAGAATATATTCTTAAAGATATAGTTTAGGACTATAGAAAGTGTAAAAGAGGATGGGACTTATCTTCTTAGCTTTGAGAAATATTCTTTGTATATGTAGTTGTTGTATTTTGAACTAAGAAGATCACTTCCTTTTATAGAGTTTATGAACCTCTATCCATGAAGAAAATAAATTTAATGATCGTTGGAGAATTGATCAAATGTCCAAGGTTCTTGGTCTGATTTACAAGGATGTCATTCAATTGTTCTTGAAACATATGAGTTCAACAGGATGAGCTTGCAGTTCATCCTCATATATGAGGTTTAATCTTCCACAAAATTCAAACATAAGCTGTATTTTTCCTTTTTTACTTTTCCAAGAATTTTAGGGTCCTTCTTTCTAGTTAGGTACAACCTTTTTCCTTTTTGACTATTCCCTATATACGAGGATGAATAAAATCCACATATTATCCTCTTATTGTTAACCTATGTCTTGTATGCTCTCCTTCTTGAATTATTTTTCTTATAAATGTTTGCCCTCAATTTTATCTTCTTTTTATTTTGACTTGGATCCATTGTTTCTGTGATAACGTATATTCTCTTCCTTAAAGGTTAATCCTCATTGGAGATTCATCCTCTGAATGTCTATCCTCCAGTTTAGAGAACTTGTTGGATTAAATAAAATTTATCTTTTTTTTTATTAGGATGATGAGGAACTTGTTTCTTAATTAGAATACATTAAAGAGCACATGGTGCAGGAAATCTGAGGATGTTGTGATGGGCTCATAGTAGGATACGGTGGAAATAAGAAAGTAGCTTGTATATTTTGAGATGTATCCGTGTGCTCTCTAGCTTGAGGTGTTCCTAGAGGTGAGAACTGATGATGAGAGAGATTGAGATGAAAGTAGAGTTCTTCATCGTCCTCCATAGGTTGCAGAGGAGTATCCTATGGTTCATCCTCAAAGGGAGGACAATCTTCGGGATGAGTTGGAGAGGCAATGAGATTGAGAGAGTGAGGTAGGACGACATCAACATATTGAATTGGAGTGGTGATTTGTTCTTCAGGAGTTTGTTGTTCCTAAATGGGGTTAGAGTTGTCATCCTTTGAGGGAGGATGCTTAGTTGATGGTTTTGGAGTTTTTCGAGTGATTATTTGAATTTTCTTCTTTGTGGATGATATAGTAGTAGAGGATCTTTTCTTTGTTGGTGTGCGTACATAACTATCTAATTGGTGGATTCCTTGGTTATAGGTTTGTTTGCGGGTTTGAGTTGCATTTGATTGACATTTCTCAAGGAAAAATGTTGTTTAAGTATACAGAGTTTTCATCTTCAAGAGGGATTTAAAAAAAAATAAAAATCCTAGTGAGTATGATCCCATAAAGAGCTGACCTACATAGTCTTGCAATATTAAACATGAAGTAAAACAAAATGTTACCCAAATGGAGATGAGCTACGGAGATAAGGTGGTGGATCAACAGAAGGTCAAACTCATGATTAGGTTTCTTTTTGTTCTCAAAGCTAGGCGGTTGGGGAACATATACCTCCTCATGTAAGAAACCATTCAAAAAGGCACTTTTAACATTCATTTGGAAGAATTTGATACCTTTATGAGTGGCAAGGCCATCAAATGTTTTAGGGTAATCAATTCCCTCTTATTGGTTGTAACCTTGTGCTACTAGTCTTGCTTTATTTCTAATGACTTCTCTGTCTTCATTTAATTTATTTCTGAAGATCCATTTTATTGTTTGTAACCTTGTTCTACTTTGAATAAAAATATTACTTAGGACGTCGCATCCCTAGGATGCGAGCATGTAAAATTTTTTTATTTTAATTTTTAAATTTTGAAAAATAAAAAAATTGTTTATTTATTTAATTAAAAATAATTAAAATATTTAAGAAAATAAAATTATATTCATAAAATTAAATAAAATACATTTTAGTATGTTTTTTTTAATATATATATATATATATAATCTGTATAGTTATTCCATTTTCAGTGTATTTCATCATTTTATTAGAAAAATCACATTTTTATGAAAATATTAGTTCACAATATCAATTAATTCAATTAATAATCATAATATAAAGCATAAATATATTCTTTTAAATGATTTTCATGCTTTTAATTATTATATCATTTAATATCAATGGTGAAATTCAAATCTTAAATTTCATATTTTAAACTTCTCTAAGATCAAATTAAACAAAAATGAAATTATATAATAATTTATACTTAAAAATATTAAACTTGAACCATAAAGCTAACAGCGTTGAGGAAATAAAATAATTGTACATAAATTATTCAGAAATATTAAACCCAAACTCTTTCTAATTAATATACTGTCAATTAAAAATGATGAATACAACACTGTACTTGAAAAATCTACGAACCTTGATGGAATTGATATTCTAAATTATAAGATATTTCAATTGTAATATTTTTATTTTTTATGTATTTGCCTTAGTTTTTTCTCAAGAGACAAAGATAATTATGTTGTTTTTTTGACTGAAAGAGAATTCTGTTGTCGTTCTATACAAATAATAAACGTCTGTATAATAGCAACCCCAAAATATATAATTGGAGAAACAATCTTTGTCTTTTCCTATTATTTCGTTCCCTTATCCCCTATTTTGTTCTCAATTTGTTTGTATCATGTTAGTTTATTTACTCTTCCCTTCTATTTCACTATCTATTTCAATATTATAGTTTATTTTACTTATCTTTCCTTTCACAGCTGCTGTTTACATAGCTTTTATATGTTTTTTTTATTCTTTATTTCCATGAGTTTGATTTCTCACAATGGTTAATAGTTTTTCTATTTTTTTTTATTCAAAAGGGTAATGTCATTTGGTGTCTCTCAAAATAGCTTAACAGTTTATTCCCAATTTGTTTAATTAAAGGGTTAACTTCATTTTATTTTTATTGTGTTGTTAAACACGGACATCATTCGGTCAATAAAACAATAATACTATTGGTTTCTGAAAAACGTAAAATGATTAAAATGGATAACGTTATTTATTTTTTGCCGAACAGAATTTAAGTCTTTCAATTATAAAATGATTACACACAATTGTTAATCCAGTTCAGAGATGAACTCCTATATTTGGAATACTAGATCAAACTTTAATTATCACTATTATGAGAGGAAAATGTTTGCAACTATCTTGAAGTTTTCTGTTGCCAGTTTTCGGCACAATTAAAAGATTGCGGCTTGCTTCTATTTATTCTCTCTTTTTTGTCTTTTCTTTTTTCAGTCTTACTTATTTTGACTTATATATAAGTTGTTTATATTAAGAGTAACAAACAAAATAGTTCCAACTAACTGAAAACTAACTAACCAAAACTAACTCTATTTCTAAAGTCTTCTAATTGAGTGTCACATATTAAGGTTGTTTGAGTTAATCCAAGTGTTATAATTATATTCTTTTTCCAATTGTTTGATTGAAATAGTTTATTATAATTTTTCATATAGATTAGAGTGTTGGATTTTCAAATGGGTTAATCGTTTTGGGTTTTTAGGATGCAATGGTACTAACTACTCATTTGAACCGATTATAATCAAATAATGTATATATTTTAGTGGACAATTTGGGAGCTTTAACATTTTATGACTTATTCTTACGTACTGTTTTTTAATAAAGAAAAAACAATTTCTATGTTTCAATAAATGGTTAGTGGTTTTAAGTAAAATGAAATTAACAAAATGATATTTGAATTAAAAATAATTAAAGGTCAAAATAAGTTTTTGGTCTCTATCAATATTTTGTATTTAGTTTTTTTGAAAATTTTCTTCAAATAATGACTCTACAAATATTTTCTGTTAATAATTTTGATTTTTACTTTTAAATTAATTTATTCGTGTCATTCAAATTTTTGAAATATTTTTAGATGCATATTTATAACATTATAAGAATCTTTCACATAAAATTTAGAATTTTAATTTTAACAAAAAATGAATTAAATATAATTTTTTAAGTGCGAAAAGCTTTAAAAATTCATATTTAATTCATCACTTTTGTATTAAAAAATTAAAAACTTTTGTATGATCAATTAATATAATTTTTTAAATATGTATATAAAAAATTATTCAAAAATTCACATAATACATAAGAATTGATATAAGAATAGAGACTAAAATTGTTAATAGAAAATATTTAAAAGATAATGGTTTGAAGACAAATTTAAATCGACTAAATTAGAAATATAATATATTTATAAAGATAAAAAAGTTTGAATTATAATTTAAAATATGAAAAAACAAATAGTTTTTTTTTTGTTGACTAAATATTAAGTGTATAAGGTGCTAAATTACGCCCGCTAATATAAATTTAGAAAATTGTCCTTTATTCTAAACTAATTACAAATGGTTTTTATTTTTTTTCGGTCCAAACAAAACTTAACTAGGTTGCTTACATACAACTTCTATCTTTTAGATGTGTATATTACAAATCTCCTATATCTTTAATCATAGATCTAGTAGTTTAATTTGACAAATTAAAATATAATGACCCAAACAAATTTTAAAATTACATATTTGTGTTCCAAAAACTTCATACGTAAAATAAAAACTCGATTTATAATATAGTTAGTTGAAATATATATATAGTTACAAGATTTCAGATTTTTCTCATTAAAGAAAGAAAATTGCTTACACAAAACAAAATATGATAATAACAAAACAAATTAAGCAAATTAAGAAGATTTTTTTATGACTAATAAATACAATTATTAAACTTTTTGAGTTAACTAAATCAACAATTCAATTTATAGTCAATGAAAACACAATTCTTGACAAACAGCACCGAAAACTTTATGTAATTTGAATGGTTTTCGTCAAATAATAAAAATATCAAACTTTCAAGGACTACTAATTATAATTAAATTTAATTAAACATAAACCATTAGTTTGGTGAAGTCAAACTTGTAGCAGCAAAATGTTAAGCTTCAGAAATTTAGAAACCAAAATTTAGTGAAAAAGATGTATGATTATAGGAAACACATCATCCAACTTTAATGAATTGTTACAATTTCTATCCTTCCTTGTTGCTATACTTCAAACTTCCTTCACATTTTATATATATAAAAGAAAAGCTTCCTCCACGTTGTTCCCCTTTTGTAGCTTCATGGGATCCTATAAAATTAAAAAGAATATTTAGATGAATTATAAAATAAGAATAAAAGTTGTACGTGCAATTTTGTGAGAATTATAAAAAAAAAAAAGAAAAAATAGAAGGAAAACATACGAGTCACAACTAGTATTAAAATTTAATGGAAAAGAAATCTTAATATTGATACTGCAAAGTTGTGGAAGTTGTTTTGCTTTGGTAGAGTTAATTCTCGATTTTATTGAAGTATTTGTAAGACATTTGCAGATATTTCTCCTAACTATAGTTGTACTAGCCATTTGCAATATATTTTTTGCTCCTTCACAACAATTAATTGTTGGTTTTGTTGAGGTAGAACTCTTCTTCAAAAAAGACACACATGGAAACAAGGACAATTTAACTTTCAAGCATCTCAAGTCATCCATTAGAGTTGCATTTATCTTCGTCCTTAACAAAGCCAAAACTATCATAAACACCAAAAGATCAACCATTTTCTTCCTTGCCATTTTAATTTCAAATATTGATATGTGTGATGTTTCAATGATTTTATTTGGAATCATCAATCACTAGAAGCATTCCTTTATTTATAGCTTGGATATGATACATTCCATTTTCCGACTAATTAAATATTTAAGTGATATAGTTATTATACTAAATAATATTATATGTATGATTATCGATTGGTGGGATTTTTTTTAAATAAATCATTTTTTAAAAACAATATATCAATATACCTCACTTTTAATTTTAAATACCAATATACTTCCTTTTAGCATTAGGAAGAGACTAAAGACGGTCTTGTAAAGAATCTATACTTTTCAAATGATGACTTTATTCTAAGTTATTTTCTTTATTGAATTTGAAAGAGCGACATTGTGTTTGATATATATTTTTTATTTGATTGATTAATAAAAAATAATATTAATAATATATTTATTCAATAAAATTACTAAAGTCGTAAAAAAATACCAAAAGAAAATTCCAAAGGTTGAATAAATTTATTAGTAATATTTAGAGTGTTTTTGAGTATGGACGATTTCCAAACATAGTTCATATTTTTTATTGTTTATTGGTGACATTCATTTCAGTTTTAATGAGTGTAATATTTAGATAATTTTATCTAAATTTCTGTATTTCATGATTGTGATTTAATGTTTCATCTTCACAACGAGGGATAATACTTTTCATTAGGTGAAGTTAGAAATTGTTTCTTGTTGATTGAGGTGTTTATATCTAAATCGATTCAAAATAAAACTGTTAATAGATAGAAAAATAAAAAATAAAAAATCACACAACACACAATATTGTTGGATATCTTTTATTATTTCATAAAAACCACATGAATTGATTCATGTTTTGGATTTATATTTTAAAACCAAACCAAATTGCATACATTAATTTTAATAATTATTCATCTTTTATTAGTTATAGATTCAATTTTCTTTTTTATTATGCTAGAGTGTCTTTATACCATTTATTGAATTTTTTAAAATAAATCCGCTGTGAATATTGCTTAATTCCAATGAAAAAATTTATAGAAAAAAAATTAATAAAAAAAGGAATAGGATTTACAAGTTTTCTTTTAGGAATAGTTTATTTATTTATTTAAGAAATAGTGCTTAGAAGTTAAGATTTTAAAACAAAATCTATAAAGGAAGTTCTGTAAAAAAAGAAATAGTCTACACCAAAATGAAGATAATGTCTCTCGTATGAAAGTGAAATAATATATTACAATTATAAAATATTGAAATTTAAAATAAGTCATTCAAATATTACATTTATTAGAATTAAAATGGACGTCAAAGATAAATTATAAAAAAAGAATACAAATTATGTTGGCCAATTGTTCATATTCAAAAATACTGTATAAATATTACTAACAAATCTTCGTTAATGATAAATCTTATATAAATTAGATCATTTTAATTTAACTGATAAACGAAATGACTCTAATAAATTTAAATATTAGATGTGTGTTGCTGAATTTTTTTTATATTAAATAGACTCAATTGCTAAATGTAACATCTCGCTTGTTCAAGATATTTACTAATGAAATTATAAATGAAAGATACATATTCGTTTTTTTTATAAGCTTATTAAAAAATACTTATTTACTTTAAAACTAATTAATAATTTTTTCATTTATATTTTCAAAAATAATGAATCATAGTATTATCAATTACAAAAAGTAAATTTAATATATTAAACAAAAAAACTCCTAAAGGTAGAACTCTTGTGGAAAACTCTCCCAATAAGTCTAACACTAGTATAAAAGTATTTCGGAGCTTCCAACTGCATGTTATTGTGTTTCCTCGTATTTCTCCAACTTTGTTGACCCACACCATTATTCGCTAAAGTAACATTATATGTGCCGTCTTGTAAAACTTAAGGGCCATCTCCAAATAACAAATACGAAACAAATAAGCATGCATACATAGTTAATATAGAAAAATATAACTAAATCATACACTTTATTTCACAATTAAAACCACAAAGCACCAAAGATTCAAAGTCAAACAAAATGCACAAATTCTATTTGTTAGACTATATGGTCATGCATGATTTTGAAATATCACCACCCCGTAGAGTAAAGAGTCATACCATTGGACAATGTCCCAATGTTGGACAAATACTCTTCAGAGTTTCATGTTCAGTACCCCATTGTTAAATATTTTTCTAAATCACGTTGCCTTTTCTAGAAAATGTTGTCACATACTCGCGACTAGGTCTAGGCCATCAATGCATGCATGAATTTCATCACCTTAATTAGTAACAAAATAGATCACTCATTTAGAGCGTCAAAAACCACTCAACTTTGTCCTAAACAAACCTAGTTTAGACACAAAAGCATCACCTTGAATAACCACATGTTACCAACAAAAATACGCAAATTACTTAATCTCATAATATCATTCATAAACATGTAATTCATATAACACATATTTTGAAGATAATACACAAATATAACGAATACATAATCTTACAATACATTTATATCACATATATTTCAAGTAGGAAAGCCAATAGATTGATGTCCTTTAACATTATGAATATCGTTATTAAGGTTCCTACGCCACGACTTTTGCTCCAAAAACGTCTTCACAAATTAATTTACTACTCAATTAATGTCAAAACTCATCTATTCCTAATTCCTATTCAAGGTTTGATGTTTGCTTAAGGTTTTAAGATACATCATTTCTTTATATATTTAAAAGATATTAATTCTCCCAAATTAGCAAGCACACAAACAAGTAATACTAAAAAGACATTTTCAGTTTATATTTAACACAAGTGTCTCATTGCAAATTGTCGTGGCCTAAAATTTCAAGTGTTTCTTGAATTCAATAGAGTCGCCAACAAAATTTATTTTAAAATAGGGAAATATTGGGAAACCATTAAACATAGAAAACAAATTATGTTTGAACCAGATTTTGAGTTCGGGAGTCGATTACGCGTAGGGAATGTGTTAGCACCCTACGACATTCGTTAGAATACGGTTAGCTATAATTAATTGTGCAAAATTAATATCAACTTAAATATATTTATTTCTTTTTATTATTAAACATGAATATAAATCGTTAGTTTTTTTTAATGGAATTTTTTGAAATAAAAGTATGCTTATGAAAGAAAAGTTTAAAAAAAAAAACAGAAATTTTAATAGCGTGTTTGACAACATGGTGATCTTGCTCCTATGTATCTCTCGGTGCGATGAAGAAATAAAAGTGACGTAATACTTGGATAGAAAATATGGATATATTAATTATTTTTAAAGAAAAACTTGTTTTCATGTTGATAAAAAAAGAGCGGTATTTTGACGAGAAAAAAAAATGAGTTTGTTTGATTTGAATTAGTTTTTTCGGTTTATATATGAGTTTAAAATCGTCGAGCGGTACAATTTGTATCTTAACAACACAAATTAAAAAGATGTCACGTCTAATTAACCATTTAAAAATAATTTTATTGATTAATTTGTTTACCAAAATGAGTTTTATGGATTAATTTGTTTACATCTAACACAAAGATTAGCAACTTGTATTCCAACAACTCATAAAAATTAAAAGAAAGTCACATTCTATTAATGATTGGTTATATTTTAATTATGTTTTGTTTTTTAGAATTAAAATTTGATGTTGTATCATGTTTTTTTTAATAAAAAAAACCAAAGAATTTTTTTTTTAAGCAAAACACGTCTATATAACACTCCAAATTAAAAAACAAAATCTTAAACAAGAAGTACCGATAATAGAAAAAAAAAAACAAAAACTTTCGTATTTCAAAAAATTAAATACTAGTTTCTAATAGAACGTTCACATCTTTTAGTAACATCAAGTTTGAAAAGAAAAGAAAACATGAAGAGGGGAGGACGTACATGCCTTTCCATGTAGTTGGATAGAAACGTCAGAACGTTTTCTTCTTTGGTTTTTTTGTTAGTATCGAATCTCCCCTCAATGTCTCCTTTTTGAAAACAAATGAAGATGTATTTATAGATTTTTTCACTTGTTTAGTTGTTTTCTTGTTCTACCTTTGTGCTTCCCATTAATTTTCTTCTTTATGATTTATTTTCTTTGTTTATAATTTGAGTTCTTCTACATGTTTGATGCATTCACGTTTTTAAAATTTTTTATTTTATTTGAGTGTGTTAATTCTTTGTTTATGTGTGTGAGAGATAAAACATTTTTTGAATTAGATAAGGTTTCTCTCTCTACATGTGTCTCTGATTCTGCAGAATGTTGTCTTCATGCTTCTACTTCAAACTCAAAGTTTTGTCTTATTCTCTCTACATCATAACAACTAGAGAGGACAATAATACTTTTCTTTAATTTATTTTATTATAATATATCATTATGTATTATTTACTCTAATGTTATTATAATTGTGATTCTATGAAAAAATGAACATCCCTTATTATCTTTAGTTATATCATTTTTATTTTTTATTATATATTTTTTATTTTTTGTATTAATGATTATGAAGGTAGAAATATACATCTTTATATATATTTTTTGTGTAGTTTTCATAAAGAGAAGTAAAATAATGGTAAACATAAAATTTGATATATTATAATAAAATGGATATTATTACTTTTTGAATTATTTTTAATTAGTTGAACAAAATTAGGGTACTACAACTGCCCTATTTAATTATATTTTTAGAAAATGTGAATATTATTGTTGTAAAATATAATTAAATATAAGGATTCAAATTTTATATGTAAAAGCGAGTAGAAAAAGGAAAAAATGAGTAGACTGATAAATTGCTAATGCAAAAACATGATCTCCTTCAGCTTGGTTACCAGTTCGTAGATTGTCAAAATGAAAAATGATCGTTTTCAGATTAGTTACCAATGCATAGATCGACATGAATGAATGAATGATCGTCTTCATATTGGTTACCGATGTATAGATCGACAAGAATGAAAAAATGCTCGTCTTGATCACTGATTCATAGATTAACATGGAAAATAAAACAACAAAATAAAATAAATAATAATCGATGGATGAATTGAGATAACAATCGTTTTTGCATGATAACTCTAGTATATCTTGTGCAACCTTGATTTTTTTGAGTAGAAACACAATCCATTGTTTAAAGTGATTACTCTTCAATTTTCTTCTATGTACCCATACAGGTTGAGAATCTATCGAGTTCCCGTGTATATGTTTTCTAAGTGTCAAAAGATTTAAAATATTTTTATATTTTCACATATTTCAAATTCTAACCTTTATTATCATAAAATAACATTTGAAAATGCTAGAACAATTAACTAGAAAACTGAATTAGTTTAGAAAGAGTGTATCATACAACATTGGAAAAATTACATTCACTACATTAGGAACAAAACAATTGTAGTTACAATGTATGGATGAATGTGTTTAGTTTTAGTTGGAGGGATAGCAAACGTTATTCAGTATTGTTATTTAGAGCTCTTGTTGATCAGCTTCTAAGAATAATAATTTCCCGAAGCACTTTACTTTTTTCTCATCCCTAACTTTTGCATAGACCGCTCTTTCAAGTTTTTGATCCATCGGGATACTCTAGTTCTTGCCTAGTCTGCTTTTTCAAGTTTTCAACCTCACGAACCATTTTTTCAATTTTGTTTTAAGCATAAGGTTTTTTGTCAGCATCTGAGTTTATTAGAAGTGAAACTCTTCTCCATCCATTTATGCGAGTATTAGAGCTCCCCAAAAAAAGTTTTTTTCACAACAGATGGTCCCTCGTAATTCGGGGTCCATTTTCCACAAGAATCTTTGTTTATGGGCAATATTTTCTTTAACATTAATTTCCCTTCTTGAAAGTATTGAGTTCATACTTTTTTCTCGTATGCTTTTTTTAAGTCTTTTTTTTTGATATAGTTGACCATGCAACAAAGCTATCATTCCTCTTTCTTCTTTGAGATTCAATTGGTCCAATCATGATTGAACCCACTCTCTCTCTCTCTTCTAGTTTTATTTCCAATAGGATTCTAATTTAGAGAATTTCAACTTTAATGGGAAGTACCACTTCCATTCCATACAACAATGAGGAAGGAGTTGCCCTTGTTGAGGTGCAAACAAAGGTTGTATAGCCATGTAATGCAAAGGGAAGCATTTCATGCCAATCCAAATACATATCTACCATCTTTTGTATGATTTCTTGATGTTCTTATTTCCTGCTTCTACATCCCCATTCATTTTTGGACGATATGGAAAAGAGTTATGGTGCTTAATTTTGAAACTATCACACAATTCTTTCATCATTTTATTATTTAGATTGATCGTATTGTCAATGATAATCTTTTTTGGCAAACAATATCGATAAATCAATTATCTTTTGATGAATCTGACAACCACACTCCTCATTGCATTGGCATAAGAAGCAGCTTTAACCCTTTTTGTGAAATAATCTATAGCTACTTGGATAAATTGGTGCCCATTTGAAGTCTTAGGCTCAATGAGTCCAATAAAATCCATTCCCCACATTGAAAATGGCCATGGTGAGGTTAAGAAATTTTTAGAGATTGGTAGTACATGTACTTTATCAGCATAGATTTGACATTTATGACATTTCTGTACGTAACTAAAACAATTAGATTTCATGGTCAATCAATAGTAGCCAATCGTCAAGATTTTTCTTGCCATCGTGTGCCCATTTGCATGGATTCGAAAAGAACCTTCGTGAACCTCTTGAATGATTTTCTCTGCTTCCGTTTTATCCACACATATGAGGAGAACCAGATCATGATTTCTCTTATAAAACACATAACCATTTAAGAAACAGATCATTGACAACCTCCTCGAAACCCTTGTGTTGTTCTCTGAAATACCCGATGGATATTCGTTATTCTTGACATAGGGTTTGATATCATAAAACCATGGCTTGCCATCAGGCTCTTTTCTATTGATAAGCAATATTATGGCTTATCATTTTGTTGAATTTTTATGACCGATATATCCTAACCAATGCTTATTTTGAACATTGATTACAATGTGGCTAGGGTGTCAACCAATTGGTTTCCTTCTCGAGGAATATGGTGAAAATTGATTTTCTCGAAGTATTCTGTCAATTATTTGATATGCGTATGATATATCATTCACACAAGCTTCCATAGAGATGCATATGATATATCATGAAATGGTAATGATGCTCAAAGGTGCATGTCATCATCCACTTAGATAATCGCAAAGCGAACAATGTCCAACACACAAACTACCAGCTTCTTAGGCAACCACTGAGATAACAATATTTAAAACACAAATCATCACTCATTTAGGCAACCACAAAGATAACAATATTTAAAACACAAATCACCAGCCACTTAGGCAGCCACAAAGATATCAATATTTAAAACACAAATCACTAGCTACTTAGGATACCACAAAGATAAAAATTCAAGGTTAAATTTTCATCACATATGACTTCAAAGTTTTATTCTCATGGATGCTTACAATCAACAGTCAGTAAATTTGTCATTCCAAATATATAACACACAAACACGTGAATAAATGTCATAGAGACACATCTTTCATTTTATAAACTATAAAATTGAATTAGTGATTGACATCAAAACTCAAATAATGAAGAACACATACAAATATAAACTTTATTTCTTCCGCTATAAATTTTCTCCAATTATTAATCTTTTAGGCTTACAAATCAAGGTTTACCACTAAACACATCACAAAAATCAACTTAATCATGTTATCACAATTGAAAATTAAAACTTTGAAATAAAATAGCAATCGAAACTTTAAATTAAAAATATTCTAACAAACATATTACTCATAAGATTGTAATAAAAATCATAAATTTATAATTAAGTACACATAGACAGCACAAAAATCGCAACTTTACATCAAATATATGGCAACAGGCATATTACTCATGTAATAATAATAAAAATTGAAATTTTGTATTTAAGTTTATCAAGGCTAACATATTACTCATAAAAAAAACATTATACTTAAATTCTTTAAGACAAACATAAAATCAACATTTTTCTTTTAAGACATCAAGACATCAATATTTTATAAACTATTAATTTAATATTTAGCCTAACTTTTCATGGGGAAAAGCCATTATCTTAGACATTTTCTTTCTTAACACCTCTAAATTTGCACGAGAAACAACTCATGAGGCAAAAATGAATTCAACATGGATAGATATTGGAAACGACTTAAAAAATTATTTTGGGAGTGTACGATTGACAAATAGGTGTGACAACAAGAGGACCTAATAGAAATGTATGAACATAAGGAGTAGTCGTGAAATTGTTAAAGTAAGGGGGTTTCAATAGCTATTTAACTTGCAATATTACAATTGATTTCTTGTCTTAAATTAAAGTGCAGTTAATTCCAAAATTATGCTACCAATGGTTACTATTCCTTTAATTTTATCAGATTGTCACAAAGACAATTGAAATCATATGTATTTATGTGTATGTGTTAATTAGGATTAACTAGTAGACTTCATCATATATTGCAGGTTTCACACCACCCCTTTTAATTAAATAAATAAATTAGAGGGTGTCACATCATCCTTTTAATTTTTTTATCTAATAGTTACTAAACCAAAAACTGCATAAATTTATTTTAATAGAGAATTAAAATAAAATCATAATTGTGGTTTAAGAGAGAGGAATGCATGAGATATAGAAAGGGAGAATAGTCTTTTTGTTGTTCTCTCTTAATTGCACAAAAAAAACTCATAATTAAATTTATAATCTTCATTTCAAAAATAAATTAAAGGTGTTAAGGAGAAGAGAGAAGTGGGTGCATGGTGTCAACAATGAGGGAATGTACATTCTCACATCTTAATTGATTGAGACAATGACATAAAGTTACATTTTTTCAAGAGAACAACACAAAATATCATAAAATTTTGTGGAGAGTAAAAGAATGCATCAAGTCACTATTTTTTTTATTTTATACTAAAGATGGATTGAGCATAAATATTTTCAAAACACTTATATATGAGGACTAAGTTTCACTAACTCTACTATCTCTTAAAATGCATACTTATTTGGTCGAAAATAAAACTAACAAACAATACAATTTCTATAAATTCTAAATATAATTAATTATTTCAACTAATATTTTTATCGATGAAAATAAATCAAGCAAGACAAAAATGTCACTATAGGTCACACATACCAAAATAAAACAAACATATCTAACACATAAATTTCATGATTATCGAAACTAATCAAATAAAAAAATACACAATAATTCATTTAAGAAATAATCAAATCATTAATCATTTCCATGTAATTGTCACGTCAAAACAATTAAATAAAAATAAAGGTATAGTTATTCGGGTAAAATTGAGAGTGATAAAATTTAATTTAATTTATATACACACAAAATAATTATTAATTAAATAATAAAGAATGAAAATTTTAAAAAAAAAAACACATTTATGATATATATATATATATATATATATATATATATATGTGTGTGTGTGTGTGGGGGAAAATATTGGGATGTTACAATACTTACTGCCTTGAAAATAATTTCATCCTCGAAACTAACGAAAAACAAATAGACAAGTTGCATACATGTATTGACAGATTTCTTAATAAACCAAGTAAAATCATTTTGAATCTCCATTAGCGTTAAATTTTTTTCTTGATTAACAATAATTCGGCTAAAATATAAAAACTTGAGTTGTATAAAAGTTACTTGCTAAACACATGAACTACTAAAATATAAAAACTTGAGATGTATAAAAGTTACTTGCTAAACACATGAACTAGTTAAAACAAACCACTGAGCATATAAAGAAAAAGAAAAGATACAAAATTGAGAATGTCATTTATTAAAATAGAGCAACTTTAAAATTATATATTTATAACAATAATTTAAAATTTTAAAAATAGAACAAGAGAGATATCATAGATCCTTTCATAAAAAATTATTTCTATAAAGAAATCGATTTAATTGTGTTTATTTATTTATTATACAATAAAATTTGACAATGCAATACTAATATACAAACTTTATTGATAATGATGTATCATAATAATAATAATGATAATAATAATAAAACACTTAAAATTTGTTAATGAATATAAAAATGATTGAAATTCAAATAAAATCAACATAGTCATAAAACTCCCTTATTTAATTTTGTTAAATTTCATATATTTGATACATTTATCATTATTAATAGCACACGCATATTGTAATTTATCTCATAAAGACAATGCAAAATAAAATAAATCTTGATAGACATTTAAATAGGTAAAATAAATTCCCAAGAATAGTAAAAAGAAGTTATTGTTGTCGCCTTCTTTGAAAATAAGTCACCAATGTGATAAACCCCTCCAACTCATTTAGTAATAATTTTATTAAGTTTTCTTTAAATTAAAACTATTAAAAGACTTTTAGTACATTTGTAGAGTACGAGGGCATCGTCACGTTTTCCATTCATTTCAACTATGTTAACTTTTTTTAATCCAACCAGTCTTTTAAAATTAATAACCTGATAAAATTAAAAAAATAAATAACAGTTTTACAATTAAAATTTGTGATATTTAGATTATAATAATAAATACTGAAAATATATTTTAAGTTAGGTAACTAGACAAAATTCATTTCATAGTAATAAAAATATTCAATGATTGTTGACAAGGGAAAATCATTCTTAGTCCTTTTTTTTTTAACTTTTAATATAAAATCAAAATCTAAATGATAACAAATAATAATAATAATAATAATAATAATGGTAAAATAGTTACAACAACATACCCTCAATATTAATAGTTCCAGAGGTTTCATTGGTGTCAAGATTACCATTGAATTCTACAGTAGGTGAGGCAACAATTGGTTGTATGTCACGGGGATCGGGTCAAAATGGATTATCTTCTTTCCTCAATTGACTGGTGGTTCGTATTGATTCGGGTTGGATTTCGGTTCTGCTGGTTTTGTTAGGAAGCATGACAGGTGGTGGTTGGATCAGAGGGGGTTGATAAAAAGGTGTCCTTGATGGGTGATATTGAGGGTATGAAGCTTGTTAGGATGCAGCTACATATGGATAAGGAATGTAAGGAATTTGGTGTGTTGGGGGCTGGAAATTTGGGTTTCTGTAAGAATTCATTCATGAAAAATAAGAGACTCTTAGGATTATCATTACAACGTTAGCATCCCCTTCTTTCGTTTTTGCGAGTCCCGTATGGGGTCTTTGCATGCCACTTGTTGCACATATGATCTTGCCACTCCTCATCCCACTTTCTATTCATTCTCATATCATGACCATGTCATAAAAGTTTGATGACATATTCCCAATCATCTTATAATAAAAAGACGATTAGAGAGTATCCGTAAACATACCGACCATTTCTCTTTCCGATAAAGGAGGATCTACTTGTGATGCCATTTCTCTCTACCGTTGTGCATATTCTTTGAATGTTGCATTGTCTTTTTTCAACGAATTTTCCAGTTGCATCATGTCATGGACCATGTCAAGGTTGTCCCTGTACTATTTCAAGAAGGCATCAGCTAGGTCTTTCCACGAACGAATTTGATTTTGCTCGAGATTCATATATCAACTTAATGATGCCCCACTCAAACTTTCCGAAAAAAAATGGATGAGAAGTTTATCATCATGATCAGGAGAAGTCATTTTTCTACAATACATAGTCAGATGATTTTAGGACATATGGGACCTTTGTACTTTTAAAACTCAAGTACTTTGAATTTTGAAGGGATTGTTGCATCGGGAACCAAGCACATGTCAAAAGCTTCAAAACCATAGGCATTATTCCCCTCAATTGCTTTTATCTGTTTTTCTAAAACATGATATTTTCTTTAGTTATAATTTTTCTAATTTTTTATTTTTTTTTATTTTTGTAATAATTCAAATTAAAAACTCCTTAATGTTGTATCCAAAAAAAAATAATTATTTTCAATAGTTGTGAGATAGAACTATTTAAGGATTTTATTTTTATTTAATTATTTTTTAGACTCGAGAATTTTAATTTATTAAACCTCCGTTTTTATTGTTTATTAAAATAAGAAATAAAAAAACTACTCTTTAATCATCGTTTTTTGTTAGTAAAAGTAATTCGGAAACTTTTTTGTATTTCCATTAAATCCATTGAAAAATAATTTTCAAAATTAAATATAGAACTTGTAAAAATCAAATTTTGAATATCATACTTCAAACTAGCCACACTGACAGTTTTATCACCATAAAAAATTAATAAATTTGTCGATAAAATTTTTTTTAACAGTGATTTCTAAATTAATAATGCTTAAATAAATAAAAAAATAAGTTATTATATTAAATACACTAGAAATAACATTTTCAATAGTTAAATTACAATGATTGAAATTTGAAATTTGTTATTGTGGAGATTCTCAAACATTGACAAAAGAACCCATAAAATATTATTTATCAACGTTCACAAACTGATTTTTTTTTCTTTTTGTTAGAATCAACACCCCAAACTTAGAATTTTACCAAGATGAGACAAAACTTTTCCTACCTAACTCCAAGTAACGTGATTGAATTAATGTCAAGTCTTTGGATTATATTGTGGCTAGTAACCAAAATAAAAGGGCAAATCTCAAATGGGTTAACAAAGGATAAAATTTGTTTATGGTAGTTTTAAAGACTCAAACAACCAACTAAAATTGCATCAGTGTATACATAAATTATAAGTGATGCAAGTCAGAACTAGTGCAAGTTATGAAGGGATAACACATGTCTGGATAATCACACAACAAATAATTAAAGTCTTTAGGATCACAAGCTCACAACTAGAATAATAAGAAAGAGTATGAACTATCTAAATGATGCGAAACATGCCACTGTAAAGTTTATTTAGTTTTCCAAAAAAAAAATTGACAAGTGATACTGATAACCAAGGAGTAATGAACAATGCATGCATTAATGAAACACATCGAATTGAACAATAATTTGAGCAAAGAAATTGAGTGTAAATTTCAAAATCTGAAACAAATAGTTTAAGACTAGCATTAAGTTGTTAATAATTCTTCATAATAGTGCATGTTTATACACAATTAAAAAGAAACAAATTCAAATAAAAATACGATTGCAAAAATAAAAGTTATCTCCACCTATGGGTTGCCTTCCTAAAAGGGCTTCTTTAAAGTATTAGTTTGACGCCACAATCATTGTCAACGTATATTATATGACACAAAGAACACATCATATTTCTCACCAAGGGATACATATTTCAAGTGTGGTGACAATTACTTGAGTTCAACCAATGGCGTCTCTTTGTTTTTCTCTACATATTTGTGTTCATTCCCTTTCAACTCCTCCCATGTAGTATGGAAGTGAGGGGTGGGTGGGATAGTGATGCTTCTTACATGAGTAAAATATCTTCTACTCTCGGATATTCACTATCTTTAACAATATCTTGGGGTAGGCAAAACACTCTTTCTAACGACATAATGGATCCTTGATGTTTAACTTCTTCATCGACTATCGAATTGAAAATCTCAATTCGATTGCACCCTTCCCTTTCGTTTGAATGCTCTATGGATTTTAGAATATTGAATGTAAATGTTTCCTTATTTACCTTAAAAGTTAAGGTGACATCTGCCACATCAATCATAGCTCTCCCTGTTGCTAGGAATGGTCTCCCCAAGATCAAAGAGATATCATTGTTCTCCTCCATGTCTAGTACCACGAAATCCACTGAAAAATGAACATGTCCACCTTGACCAACACATCTTCTACCACTCAATATGGGTGTTTCATTAAGCGATCAACAAATTGTAACATTAGTTGTGTGTCCTTGACTCTTCCAATGCCTAGCTTTTTGTATATGGAAAGAGGCATAAGACTTACACTAGCCCCAAGATCACACAGGGCCTTCCCAAAAGTTCAATTACAGTAGCGCAATGAATAGAGAAGCTTTTAGGATCTTTGAGCTTAGGTGGCAGCTTCCTATGTAGGGTAGCACTGCACTCTTCAATAAGCATCATTGTTTCACTACCAATTTTTCTTTTCCTTAACAGAATCTCATTCATGAACTTGGCATAAGCCGACATCTGCTATAGTGCTTCTTCAAAAGGAAAGTTAATTACTGACCCTACCACTCCTTGTTGTCACAATGTTGACATTATTTCGCGGATTCAAAACAGTGTCACTAGGAAAAAAACTTGGCGTTCTTTGTGCTATTTGTTGAGCAAGTTGACCCACTTAGGTCTCCAAATTCTTTATTGAGGCTGAGTGATTTTTCTAGATGGTTTTTGACTCTTCAATGAAAGAACTTATCCTAGTTACTAACTTCTTATTAGGAGTCTCCCAAGCAGCTTTTTGAGGTGAAGCTTGATTTGGTTGAGCTCCTTGTTGACCTTGAGATCCACCCTACTGATCTTTCTATAAAACATTTAGAAGATTTCTCCAACCTGGATTGTACATACTAAAGTAGTGATTATTCTCCTTCCCATTGTTAGCCATAAAGTTTACTTCTTTTATTACTTTGATATCATCTTCATCTGGTGCTTCACAAGCTCCATTTTTATATGCTCCCCCACAAAAGTCATAACCAATATGTTTCAATAATTTGACAGGGGCCACTTGGGGTTGTATATTTAGAGATGCCATCCCTTATTTATCTCAGCGACGATAAAGTCTTCTATTTGTTTTGAGAGAAGCTTCCCTTGATCCAACCCAACATCCAAAACATTCAATTCAAGCATACCACTTTTTCATCCACCACCTCTATAATACAACATCATTTGTTCATTTGATGCCATGATCTCAATAATTTTTTGGGCTTCTGATGCGGTTTTGTAATTCAAAGAACCATTGTAGCATTCCACATAATTCTAGTGCAAGGCTTCAAACCATTGCAAAATATTTTCATTTGAGAAATTTTGTCATAAGCATGATTAGGGGATCCTGCTAGTAAACTCTTGAACCTCCTATAAGTATCACAAAGAGATTCTCCTTCTTTATGTTTGTAACTGTAAATATCTTGCCTTTTTCTTACGAACACAATTGGCGGAAAGTATTGTTCCAAGACCTTATCTTCAAGGTCATCCCATGTGGTGATGCTACAAGAAGGAAAGAAATTAAGCCACTCCTAAGCATCATCTTTCAATAGAAATGGAAATAGTCTCAACATATTGCCTTCTTCAGAACAACCATCCATCTTCACTGTTTCTCATAGTTCAAAGAAGTTTGGGAGGTATCTATTGGCGTCTTTTTTATGTTTACTGAAAAAATGAATCTCCTTCAACTCTTAGAATAGAGCAGGGATAACTTCAAACTTGTTAATTGTAATCGGTGTGTTATGGATAGCCAATCGAGCACGGTTTCTATTTCGATTCCCATACTCATCGAGGGTATGTTCAGGTGGTGGTCAATCATTCATTTCCACAAATATGAAGAAATCTCTCAAATCCTCTTCTTCAACTACTAACTGCCATTCCCTTTGTCTCCTTTCTCAAACCTCTTTCAATTAGCTTTTGTAGTTTTTTTGATTTCTTGATCAAAGAAAAGTCCAGCTGAGGATTGGCCTTACATACAAGGTTAGACAAATTGTGAGTAATGAACAGTTTTAAAGTAAAGAAAGACAAATAATTAAGTAAACATTAAAGAGTTTTAAATGATTTTTTTTTTCAAAATTAGAAACAAAATAAAAGCAAAAAATTTCAATTTAGTAAATAAATTAAATTCAATAGTGATATTGCAGTTCCCGAAAATGTCGCCAAAAACTTGATAGCGTTTTCAGCATGTGTACTGAATGGTTGCAAGTAATATTTAAAAGTTTATGAAATTTATGAATTGATTGAAATAGTATATAAATTTAACAACAGTAGTAAAATTGATATTTTATAATAAGAAAAATGTCAGAGATGAGTTTCACTTTGAATCCTACTTTGGTGTCTAATTTGGTCCCACTTTCCAATAGTAAAAAAGATCCCTAGAAAGTAAAAAAAA
>JBBPBS010001075.1:2181114-2199071 GCA_037974835.1 Cicer judaicum | reverse complement strand
AAAAAAAAAAAAAAAAAAAAAAAGTGCATTTTATTGATAAAGTCCACTTGTCCGAATATGCGCCCCAGGCTCAGCTGTTGTGCTTTAATTGCACAGCTTCTTTTGTTTGACATTTTTTGCATTTGACTCCTCTTTTTAGTTTGAAGTGGGGTATGGTTTTTTCAAGAAAGTTGTAGCTATGAATCATAGCTTTTGTTTGCACTTTGTTTGATTGTAATTGGAGATATAAAACTGCAGATAGGGTTGAAATACTCGAAATAGGTCATGTTGATTTTTCACTAAAATTCAGCATTGCACTAAAACAAAGTAACAATGCAAACATACAAAAAATTTGTACTTAATCAAGGAAAGAAGAACATAAACATTTCATTAAATCAAAGAACTAAAATCAATAAAAATAAATCAAATAACTCCTTAAATGAACTAATGGTTAACGATAAATATGCATATGATGAAGAGTCATCAAATGTCATCGATCAAGATACTAAAATACCAAACCTTCAATACTAATACTTATTCTCTCAATCTGTTAATGTTCATCATCAACCTCCCTACCTCACAAAACGTCCTCCCACATAAGCAAGCTTCAGAGTTTCTTTATCTTCAATATGATATCCAAATAACAAATACGGAGCAAATAGACATGCATATATAGTTATTATAGAAAAATATAACTAAATCATAAATTTCAGTTAACAATTCAAATTACAAAGCACAAATCATATTTGTTAGACTATATGTACATGCATGATTTCCGAATATCACAACCTCATAGAGCAAAGAGTCCCACCATTGAACAACGTCTCACCGTTGGATAAATGTTCTTTAGAGTTTCATATTCAGTACCCTGTTGTTTAGTATTTTTCTGAATCACGTTGTCTTTTCAAGAAACTGTAGTCACGTACTCGCGACTAGGTCTAGACTACCAGTGCATGCAAGAATTTCATCACCTTAATTAGTAACAAAATAGATCACTCAAACAGAGCGTCCAAAACCATTCAACTTTATCCTAAAACAATCTAGTTCAGACACAAAGGCATCACCTTGAATAACCACCCGTTATCAATAGAAATACACAAATTACTTAATTTCATAATATGATTCATAAACATGTAATTCATATAATACATATTTTAAAGATAACACACTAACATAATGAATACATAATCTTACAATACGTTTATATAACATATAATTCAAGTAGGAAAGTCAATGGAGTGATACCCTTATAGTTATGAATATCGTTATTAAGGTTCCTACGCAATGACTTTTGCTCCAAAAACGTTATATCATCACAAACTAATTTATTACTCACTTAGTGTCAACCTCATATATTATTAATAAAAAATTCACATTCTCCAATTATTAAAAAATATATCATATTACATAGTTTACTATTTAGTTCATTTAATTATGTACTTTGGATCTTTCAGTTCGTAATAAATCTCAAATTATAGGTTGCTGTAAAATTTAATTTGATCTATAAAGTTTTAAATTTCAATTTAATTTTCCTTAATTTCGTATAATTTAAATTATTAAACAATAGAAAACATGTTTTTGAACCAAAACACATTTTTTTAATCAAAATGCTCGGGTACTTTACGAAACCAAAATGCAAAAAGAAAAGGAATGAAAACGTAGACAAAGTTTTATACTGTAAGCACCCCAAAAATAAAAACTTCAGGACCAACAAGTAAATGAAATATTCAGATTATACAGAACAATTGACTATAATAACAAAAATTAAATAAAAGCAAATTAAGAATATTTTTTCATATAACTACTAACAACAAATATAAAACTTTTTAATTAAATCAACAATTCAATTGGTAGTCAATAAAAACACAGTCTTTGAAATAGAGCCAAAATCTTGATGTAAATTGCATGGATTTTGTGAAGTAGTAAAAATACTAAAACCACTAGGACTATATATATGTCTTTTAGTATCAATTAATATTTATTTAATTTAATTAAACAAGAATCTTTAATTATTTGGTGAAGAAAATCTGTTAACCACAAAATAGTAAACTTTAGACAATTAGAACAAAAAATAAATGAAAAAGATATATGATTATACTTTTCATTTTTAAATTACACAACATAACCAACTGTTATGAATTGTTACATATTTTATCATCCTTATTGCTATTTTCTTTGGTGTAGTTCTTCGAGCTTCCTTCACATTGTAACCCTTGGGTAGCATCATGGAATCCTGTACGTATTTGAAAAATATATGAAGAATTATTAAAATAAGAACAAAAATTATATGTGCTTGTGTTAGAGTTATTTTAGATAGAATAAGATAAACTTACATATTACAATCAGTCTTAGGATACAATGAAAAAGAAAGAGAGATGCTACATAGTTGGGGGAATTATTTTACTCTATCAGGATTAACTCCAAATTTTGTCGAAGTTGCCTTAAAACATTTACAAATATTTCTTCGAATTGAAGTGGTGTTGACTTTTTTGAATACATTATTTGCGCCTATACAACAATTAGGAGATGTTTTTGGTGGGGTAGAACCTTGCAGAAAAGGCACACATGAAATCAAGGAGAGTACAAATTATAATTTATTTCGTTTACAAAATTATATTTTGTATCAACACAAGAACCATTATAATTTATGCCTAATAACTTTATATACATCTATTTATCATGCAAAATAATAGGATTTTTTTGTTAAGTTACTCACTATGTTATGTTATGTATTATATCCCTGTCCAATAATTTTGTATACTATATGTTATAATATATCTAAATTTATTTTCTTTTTATTTTTATAATAATTCGAATTAAAAACTCCTTAATATTGTATTCAAAAAATAAAATTATTTTCAGTAGTTGTGAGATAGAACTATTTAATGATTTTCTTTTTATTCAAATATTTTTTATTAAATCATCTTTTTTTCAACCTATATTTTGAAATTAAATCAAATCATGTATATAAAATTAGATACAAATTTTTTTAATTTATTAAGACTTCTAAAATAGTTATATATTTTTTTTCCTAATTTCTAAAAACTATTTTTACAACAAATCTTCTAGATTATTATTGTTCCAAAAAAAATCAGCATATAGTAAAACTTGGCGTAAATTATTTTTCTCTTGTGTGACTAATCTAAATTTTAAATTAAATTATCACAAATATATATTTTTATTATTATTAATTTAAGAATCAATACAACTCCAATACAATCTAATGCTCTAAAATAAGTCAACAATAATTCACTCATAAAATATTTCCTTTTATAAATAAATCAAATTTAATCTCTTCACAATTATTTGTTTCTAACCGTCTAAGTATAAAATTTCAACCAACCTTAAGTATCCAAGAATTACTATCACTAATAATATGAATTTTATACTATTTCAAAATGATGACGAATGTCCTAAATTGATTTCAAAAACAATATCAAAATTTTAATCATTTAGATACAACCATCAACATTTTCAAGTGATTTTCACTTTTGATAAAATCAAGTTATGTGCCGATATAAAAACTGAATTTTTAAATTTCATAACTATTTTTCAAGACAAGATTTTTAATTGACAATAATATCTACAACATTATCTTAAAACCAATAACAATAGTAATGAAGACAAGCACAAGTTCTTTTTTTTTTCACACATGTCAATTTAAAATAAAAATTAAAGATTTTCTAGTCAAAATTAAAACTTTAAACATGAGAGATATATTTTCTATTCAACTCAAGGTTTAGAAATAAACATTTTTTTTTTCTTTCTAAATTGTGTTTCAATAAAATAATAATATTAGTAATTTTTTTTCTTTCTCTTTCTCAATTAGTAGACATTTTATTATGGGACTTTTTTTTATCATTATAAATCACTACTGAGTTTTTAAAATCTAAAACTCTAATATGAAATTAAACTGTAATGAGTTAATATTATCTAAATAAATAATTTCAAATAAATATCCTAACACTCTTTTGATTCAATATTCACAACCCCTCTAAACCAACGTAACAACAACACTTTATCATTTTCTTAAAAACAACACATAGTAAAATATGGTGTAAATTTTCGCTTATTTTAGGTAGTAAATAAAATCAGTAGTATAGAATTATTTTTAATTTACAAACAATAAAAATCCAACTCAATTTAATTTTTTTTAAATAATCAAGAGTAATTCAAACAAAAGTTTTTTTTTTTTTTCATTTTACAAAATAAGTGAACTCTAAATCACATAATTTTTTTTTAACTTCTAAGTTCTACCACCTCTAATATTCAAGAATAATTATTATTATTAATATGAGTTTTCTAATATTTCAAAATTACTACTAAAGGCAAGGTCTATCAATCGATAACTAGTATGACATCGATTAAATTCATAATTTCAAACATATAGTAGTCAACCAAAAGAAAAAATTAATTCTAACTATTCACTATAACAAAAGAGCAAAAAGTCAAAGTTATAAACACAAGTCCAATCAAAAGGTAATTAACTCAATCATATCAACAATTCAAATTAACTTTAATTTTAAGACATAATTTCCAATTATATTTAATCATTTAAATAGGAACTTAGATTCCACAACTCAACACAATTAGAATAAAAAAACTAGTAAATAGTTAATTAGTAACTTCAAAAATATGTACAATTAGACAACAACATACATCACATAACACAATAATATAACAGACAAAAAACATGATATTGAAAATAATTAATACACAAGAAAACACAATTGACACAACTGACATTTGACTCATATTGAACAGACCTACTCTGATACCACTGATGTGAAATCCTAAACCCCAAAATAATATATATAATAATTTATATAATATTTCTATAAAATTTGCAACAGATAAATAAAATTTATTTCCAATAAAATAAAAACATTTATTTTTAATTTAGGATATCATGTTTCTAAAAAATAAAATAGAACACTTTAACTTTTTTTTTATTAACATAGTGAAATGTAGGTAAGCTTGATTCAAGTATAATTGCATGATTTAATTCTAAAAACTAACTAGTACTTCAAGGTTTTCATACAAAAATTCGTTTCAAATTAAGAAAATAGAAATTGCAACTCTTATTCCCGGTATCACCTATCAGAGCGGGGTTCCTCCCAAACTTGAACTTCAAGATTCATTAACATGTAACAACTGCGATTTCACAAACGCAAGGTCAAGCCAGTGAAACACAAACAACGAATGAGGTAAGTTTTGAAATCATGTTAATAGTATAATATAAATAAGAAGAACACACAATTAATCATAAATAAAATGTATCATTACACAAACATTCTTGAAGGAAAAACATAACATTATAAAGTCAAAACCACTCAAAGAAAATCAATAAATTTCACTATAACATCAAATCATCTAAGAAAATTATTATCGCTTTTAAAACACACCAATCACAACAAAACAATCACAAGGAAATGCAATGCTATGCATGAGCTTAGACTCTACTTCACAATGTGGTACCATTCTAACTCTAAAGTACTTGGTTAAGAGGCTTGATACTATGCCACCATCCCAGTGGATAGACAATTCAAATTGGCTCTGTCCTCATAGATCCCCTTAACTCAACCCGAGAGATATATACACGACAATCAAGGTAAACGTGTGTTGCATGGTAGCTCCCGACATTTGCAGTGTGACCCCCAAGTCACCTAGGAATTTCACACCTGAATACTTCCAAGGTATAACAATCTTGCCTTAAGGCTCAATAGCAGACCGCCACAATTAGACTCATTCAATTGTACTTCCCCATAATCACTAAGGTTGTCAGGCCCTACCTAGATGATGACAAAATAATTTGCACTTCACAAATTCTCAATATTTATTTTCTCCCTAGTTACCTTAGACTACTCTATTAAGAGCATCGTCTTTAGGAATCATCACTATATCATCATGTATGGGGCATTTCAATATTCTTATCACAATTTTATGATATCATTAATCATACATAACCATGATCAATATAAACTCATCACAATTTTATAATATCACTATCATCAATCAAAAATCATCATTATCATCACGTAAACATATATCATACCATGTATCCATCTTTTATTATTACATCACATAAATTCATCTAATCAAACATATGCTCATAATTTCATTCAATATCCAACATCACAATAATGACAAATATCAACTACCACACAAGTATCAAAAATTAAATCAATTAACACCATATAAACATTTTTATTTCACATTTTAATCTCACAATTCTCATATTTCACATTAATCAATTTATCTCTCAAATGGTTTCTTCTGTACGTAGCAAGCCCTAGATGAATCATTGGAAAATACGGTTTTTTCATTCATCTCACAATATATTATACTCATGAATTCAAAATGCCCTCTCACCCCTTGCTTTATTTTAACGCTTTCACACACGTGTACGATTGATTCCATGAGAAAACAATATTTTTTTCTTTGACTATTTGTCGTTCAATCGATCTAACTCGACAATTTATGGGTAAACGTCAAAAATAAATTATGAGAAAATACTCTAAAAAATAAATTTCTAAATTTGGTCAAGGAAAGTTACCATAAATTAGAAAAACAATCAGTGGATAATATAACCAATTTTCACACGATCATTTTGGCGTTTGTTTCACTCATATCGGACTTACGATGAAGAAGAACGGTGCAAAATAACGAATTCTTTAAACTGAGAAATCATGTATTTTAGGGAGAAATTCAGGTTGTTAAAATTCTGGAAAATTGTGTTTAATTGAATAGTTTAATGAGTAAAACAACATACTGAAATTAGGACGATATCAATTTTCTTCTTTTTCTCTCAATGTGTTGTTGCCCTATTTTGTGTACACGTTACTCTCTCTTTCTCATGCCCTTCATTCAAATTTTACTTCTTCTTTTCATTCATTTTTATTTTTTAAATAAAACAAATAATTATAAAAACTATTTTTTTAACAATTCTTTTTTTCAAACATAATTTAATTACTAATGTATTACTAATATTTCAAAAGCAAAAATTTATAAAATGAAGTAATTAAGATAAGTAATCTTTTAAAATACATTAATAATCAAAACCCTCATATTCAAAATAATCCCTATAATAATACTTATTTTTTTAAATATTCAAATTAAAATATTACCATCATTAGAGAATAGTCAAAATTAGACAATAAATAAATATGACATCAATACTTTATATTAATTATTAAATTTCAATAAATATATATAAAATCACAATGTCATAACAAATATATAAAAATAAATAAAATCAAACTCGATATCAATTCTATCTAAAAGATAATTATTTATAAAAAATAACTAAAAATAGAAAATAGTTATAAATAATTGAAATATAACTACATTCATACTTAACATCAGTCAAGCGCACATAAAAAGATTACATTAATTGGGTACGCATATTGTTCATTTAATTAATAAAGTATATTGTTCATTATTTGGGTACTATTATTTAAAAAAAAATATCAAACAATAAAATATAATTTTTATTATTTATATTGTTCATTTAATATAATATTTATAAAACTAGCACATCATAGAAAGCACCCATATAACGAAAATTATCCCAAAATTTACCAACATATATTATAAAATAAATTTAACATTAAATTATTTATTTAAAATTCTAT
The DNA here is from genome assembly GCA_037974835.1 of Cicer judaicum. Taxonomy (NCBI): domain Eukaryota; kingdom Viridiplantae; phylum Streptophyta; class Magnoliopsida; order Fabales; family Fabaceae; genus Cicer; species Cicer judaicum. Next base: position 2,191,458 of record JBBPBS010001075.1, on the reverse strand, counting down.
TTAATTAATAAAATAGTTTATTATAAAATTCGGGATGTTACAACTTGGCCCTGCTTTTGCGAAATTGCAGTTTTTATAAGTTAGAAATTCTTAAAATTTAAGTTTGGGAGAAGTTCGTTGTGATATGTGATACCCGAAATAAGATTTATAAATTCTATTTTACTCATTTAATAAGATAAACCAGATTAGTAGTATTAATTATTTTGGAATTAAATCAAGAAATTATATTTAAATCTAGTATATTGAGATTTCACCATTTTATTTGGGAAGTTTAGTTTAAAGTGTCCGAAATGTACTTTGACAAATGTGATATCTTAAATTAGTTGTAAAATTTTTATTAACTTGGAAAAAGTTTTATTTATCCACTGTGAATTATTTATTAAAAAATATAGTAAAATTATTATTTATAATATTTTGGGATTTAGAATGTCACACGCGTGACTTGGTTCACTCTTGAAAATCCTAATTTTTGTTTGCCTCTATGTCTCTATTCAATGAACCATTTATCATGTCTTTTTTTACTTGATTGTTGTTTCACTAGGTCTCATGTTTGCTCTTTTACTATTTTTACTCTTTCATTATTAGGGATATAACACCATGTAGCACCGATTATTTTCTATTGAAGCTTAAGCTCTTTTTTGTGTTTCATTCTTTTTGCTTCACTTGTTAACTAACTCCTAGAGAAAACATGATTTGGCCAAAATAAAACTTCCAAAGTGGAAAGACAACTTTAATGAAACGTATATTTAGTGTTAGTTATTAATTGAAACCATAGCCTTCCAAAACAATTAAGTGTGTATCATATCTACTTGATGAGACGAATGAGAAGGATAAACAATTGTCATCCTTTGTATTAGAGTTGGAAATATTAAAAGCATACACTAATAGTGGTAAAATGTAAAAGTAATAAAGAGACATAAAAAAGCAGATATAATTTCAAAGACGTTGATAATTGAGCTAAGATTCAATCAAGTGTGTTGCATTTGGTTTGGTTTTCATTTCAAAATTATGTTGAAAAAGAAGAAATCAATTATTTCCTTAAAGGTAAGACTGAATCAAGTGTCAATAGAAATCACCAAATATTTGGCATGTGAAGTTCAGACAATTACAAATTTGGTTAAATGAAAAGTAATCAGAACATAGTCATTGTTGTGCATAGATTGAGGATGATATAAGATTACTATCAAAGTACAAAGACACGTTGAAATATTTCAATATTTTGTTGTTAATTTCTTATTTGACATTATCACCGTAAAAATTGGCTCAAGATTGAAAATAAGAGTGTTCAAAGTGAAGTTTTAAAATACAAAAATATAAGAAACATCATGATTTAAGTGAACTTTCTAAATTTATAATATTAGATTGATAATCATACCAATATATAAGATAAAAAGAGAGAAAGTATAAACATACCAATATCAATACTGTTGGACTTCAAATAAGCACAATTTGTAGCAATACACCCACTCTACTATCTGCATTTTCAGGTGGATGTGTTGTTAGTGAAGAAATTTCATCGGCTTGACAAAAACAAACATATTCATTGCCATAATTATGACCAATATCATAACAACATTCTTCATCTCGCTCTTTGACATTTTTGTTGTTTATCTTATAAATATTGTATTTCTCTTTGTATATGTAAGTTTGGTTTGACAATCTATATTGTTCTCTATTTATAATTATTGAAAAACGTCATCTTAAGTACAATTTCAAACACTAAATCAAAAACTCATTGATGATTGTTAGTTTTGAAATGTGACATTATTAACAGTTATGTACTAAAAGCTTAAAAGTTAATATTTGGTACAGTTAGAATTTAATATATTTTTAGCTTAATGGAAAAAAATCAGATTTTTACAATTTATATATGTCATAATATTATTTTGTCACTGACTATACAAATATTTATATGGTAAAATTTTATTAGATTTTAAGTAAAATATTTTACAATGACACTAAAAGAGATCCAAAAAATAATAGTTTGAAATTTGATATATTGATTATTTGACAAATATATCAAATATTCAGTTTTTACTTTGTTGTGAAAATTTTTTAGATGGTCTCTCCTCTAAAACATCAGCCTCTAGACACAAAAATTAAAAACTGACAAATAATAAAAAACTTGATTGTGTCTTGCGGGTTTTGAAGGATATATAGACTTTAACATATTATTATTAAGGTGAGTAAGATTTAAAAATTTCAAAAATAATATAACTTATCGATTTTGTTTGTAGAGTATTTTTTTCAAGTGAGTTTATTTGAGTAATTATTATATATAGGTTTATAAACACACATTTAAGAATATGTAGAATATTTTCGAAAACGTAATTGCAACTAATTCATATATTATGTTTTACTCATTGAATTAATATGTTAAAATTTTAGTTATATTTTAATGACTTAGTAATATTTCAAACTGTTAAAAAATATTTACAAGTTTGATCATCTGATTTAAAATTTAATGTGTTATATCATATTTTACTCACTAAAGATTTTGAGAAAATAGAAAAATAGAGTGTTAATCAATAAGTATAAAATTAATATTATATTAATCATCAATGGTCAATATGAGGAACCAAATAATTTGTCAAAACTATAATATTAATCAATAATCTGCTAAAATTTACATCTTTCTAATTATTACATTATTTTAAAGAAATACTAATTGTTAAACATTTATCACTAACTCAAATCTTCAGCCAAAAGATAAACCACTCTCTCAAATGTGTGATTAGGATGCATAAAACCAAAAATAGTATTTATTCAAATAAATCCATAATGAAAACCATCCTACAAACAAAGCCCATAAATTAAGTTTAGTATTAAAAATTTTAAAACTATTTAAAAAAATATTAATATATGTAATTATCTACTATAAAATTATATTAAATGAGCTCTTTTATCACTTGTGTTATCGTGTAATTATATTTTTTAAATGATTGAGCAAGAAATTAATTTAAGTTGACTCATTCAGATGAGGACACGAAATATAGTTTTAAAAATGGTAAGACAAAATGAGTGTTGTTTTAATGATAGTAAAAATAATTACAACTAACATTTTAATATAACTCTAGTTGCTTACTTAATAGAAAAATAATATAAGAAAAAGTAGAACAACGAATCTAAATTTATTGTCAAATTATTGTTAGAAAAATAAGTATGTAACAACTGCAATTTCGCAAACGGATGGCCAAGCCAATCAAACGCAAACAACTAAGAAAGTGAGTTTTGAAATCATATTAATAGTCTAATATAAATAAGAAGAACACACAATTAATCATAAATAAAATGTATCATTACACAAACATTCTTCAAGGAAAAACATAACATTATAAAGTCAAAACCACTGAAAGAAAATCAATAAATTTCAATATAGCATCAAATCATCTAAGAAAATTATTATCGCTTTTGAAACACACCAATCACAATAAAACAATCACAAGGAAATGCAATGTTATGCATGAGCTTAGACTCTACTCCACAATGTGGTACCATTCTAATTCTGAAATACTTGGTTAGGAGGCTTAATACTATGTCACCATACCGGCGGACGGACAATTCAAATTGGCCATGTCCTCATAGATCCTCTCAACTCAACCCGAGAGACATATACGTGACAGTCAAGGTCAATGTGTGTTGCGTGGTAGCTCCCGACATTTGGAGTGCTACCTCCAAGTCACCTAGGAATTCTCCACCCGAATACCTCCATGGTCTAACAATCTTGTCTTATGGTTCAATAGTAGACCGTCACGATCAGACTCATTCAGTTGTACTTCTCCGAAATCACTAGGCTTGTCAGGTCCTACCTATATGATGACAAAATAATCTCCACTTCAAAAATTCTCGATATATTTTCTCCCCTTGTTAGCTTAGACTACTCCATTAAGAGCATCAATTTTAGGAATCATCATTATCTCAACAACAATGGGGTACTTTAATATTCTCATCACAATTTTATAACATCATTAATCATCATATAAACTCATCAAAATTTCATAACATCACTATCATCAATCAAACATCATCAATATCATCACAAAAACATATGTTGTACAATGCATCCATCTTTTATTATCACATCACATAAATTCGTCTAATCAAACATATGCACATAATTTCATTCAACATTCAACATCACAACAGTATCAAATAACAAATACCACACAATTATTCAAAATGAAATCAATCAATCTTATAAACCTTTCTATTTAACATTTTAATCGCACAATCCCAATATTTTTACATTAATTAATTCATCTCTCAAAGGTCTACTGTTGTACGTAGCGAGCCTCAGATGAATTGTTGGGAAATACAGTTTTTCCGTTCATCTCACAATATATTATTCTCATAATTCAAACACTCTCTCACCCCTTACCTTATTTAGATGTTTTCTCAAACACATAAATCAATGGAAATTTTCAACAACAATTGTAGATCGACGACGTACAGCGAGCGAATTCGAATAAACGACGAGTTCACAAATCGTTGAGACTTGACTGATAAATTATGTTGAGCTTAAAAATAAATTTTAAAAAATTAATAATAATTTTAGGAACACAAATTGAGTCAAAACGACGAGAAAAAAAATGCAGAAAAAGTCTCATCGACTCCTCAAATCGCCGAAAGGATCCAATGTCAATTTCACCGAAAAATACAAATGAGTAGTGCTTCTTGAAGGTTTCGACGAGAGGAATCCAAAAATGATACAATTTTTTTGAGACAACAAAAGTGGTGATTATAATCGGCCAAAAATAGCTCATCCAAGGAAAGAAACGCAATTGTTTCTGATTAAACAGAATCACAATCGTTAAAATTGATGGCAAAAATGGATTCAGTGGCCGATTTTGTGTGGGATAGAGGTTGAGATCGTTTCAAAACAGCAAGGAATTGGTGGTGGTGAATTTGAGAGAAAAAAAGGGTTTGAGCAATTTGGTTGTCAGATTTTCGTTTTTAATTTTTTTATTTGCAAAAGGATGGGTGCAGATTGCAGATGTACAGATACAAGAATAAAACTGTAAGGCCCAACAGAGGTAGTCAAGTCTGAGGCAAAAATAGGGGTGTAATGAGTAACTCGTCGGTGTAGAAAGGAAAAGTCCGATCATTAATAGTCCAAATTAATATGCAGAAGTAAAAAAAAATAGAGGTGCAAACAGTCGTCCTGGCTAAAATTCATTTTCTAGTATTAATAAAAACCCTTAATAAATAAATAATTTATTTTACTTTTTTAGAAACATTTCTCTAAAATGCTCATTTTAACAAAATATTATTTATCCTGAACATAGATAAACTAAAACCCTTATATTCAAAATAATAAATATCATTATTACAATAACATTTTTCAAAATAATCACATAAAATTACATCATCTTTATGGAATAGTCGAAATGATAAAATAAATAAATATAACATCAACAATTTATATTAGTTACTAAATCAAAATAAATACGTATAAAATCCTCATATCATAGCAGCTATATAAAAATAAAGAAAATCAATATATATAATTACTAATATATCAAGATAATTATTTTTAAAATAAATAATTAAAATAACATGTATTTATAAATAATTAAATATAATTATGTGCACACTTAACATCAGTCAAACATACAAGAAAATATCACATTAATTACAAACACACGTATACATATAGAGTCGCCTAAAATCTTATTTTTTTAATATATTTACACTAAAATACTATTATTTATAGAAAAATATATAAAATAATAAAATATAATATTTATTATTTATATAACTTATTTAGTCAAATATATACAAAATTAGCATATCATAAAAAACACTCATATAACGAAAGTTAGTCACAAGATTTATCCACGTATATTCTAAAAGAGCTTTAACACGAAATTAATTATCTAAAATCTTATTTCATGAAGAAAATATTTATTATAAAATTTGGGGTGTTAAAGTGCTTGTTACAAACTTCTTATTAGAAGTCTCCTAAGCAACTTTTTGAGGTGGAGCTTGATTTGGTTGAGCACCTTGTTGACCTTGAGATCCACCCTTTCGATCTTTTTGTAAAAAGATTGGATGATTTCTGCAACCCGGATTGTACGTACTAAAGTAGTGATTATTTTGCTTCCTATTTTTAGCCATAAAGTTCACCTCTTCTAGTTCTTCTATATCATCTTCATTTGGTGCTTCAAAAGCTCAATTTTTATGTGCTCCCCGATAAACGTCGCAACCAGTATGTTTCAATAATTTGACATGGTCCACTTGGGATTGTATATTTAGAGTTGACTTCCCTTCTTTATCTCAGCGACGATATGTCTTCTATCTGTTTTGAGGGAAGCTTCCCTTGAGCCAACTTGGCATCTAGAACATTCAATTCCAGCATACCACTTTTTTATCTACCACCTCTATCAAACAACATCATTTTTTCATTTGATGTCATGATCTCAATAATTTTTCGTGCTTCTGATGCGGTTTTGTAATTCAAAGAACCACCTGCTATAGCATCCAACATAATTCTAGTATTATGCTTCAAACTATTACAAAATATTTTTATTTGAGAAGTTTCATCGTAAGCATGATTGGGGCATCATGCTTGTAAACTATTGAACCTCTTGTAAGTATCATGAAGAGATTCTCCTACTTTCTGTTTGTAACTGGAAATATGTTGCCTTTTCTAACGAACAAACCTTGGGAAAAATATTTTTCCAAGAATGAATCTCCTTCAACTCCTAGAGGGTATGTTCAGATGGTGGTGGATTTGCCATTTCCGCAAATATGAAGAAATCTCCCAAATCCTCTTCTTCCACTTCTAATTTTTGTTCCCTTTGTCTTCTTTCTCGAACCTATTCTCGAATTGCTTTCGCAGTTTTTTCAATTTTTTGATCAAAAAAAAGTTCAGCTCAGCACTGGCCTCACAAACAAGGTTAGAAAAATTGTGAGTAATGAACATTTTTAAAGTAAAGAAAGATAAATAATTAAGTAAAAATTAAATAGTTTTAAATCAGAATATTTTTTTTCAAAATTCTTTTTAAAATAAATGCAAAATTTTTATTGCAGAGTAAAAAATTTCAATTAAGTAAATAAATTAAATTCAATAGTGATGTGGGAGTCCCTGGCAACGACGCCAAACACTTGATAGTGTTTCAACAAGTGTACTAAATAGTTGCAAGTAGTAATTAAAACGGTAGCACTGAGTGTCGAACTCAAGGATTGCCTTTTACTACATAAATATATTTAATTACTAAAACTAAACAAAAAAATTTATGAATTGATTGAAATAATATTTAAAATTAACAAAAGTAATAAAATTGATCATTTATTAAAAGAAAAATGTCAGGGATGAGTTTCACTTCGAATCCAACCTTGGTGTCTAATTTGGTCCTAGTTATTGAATTTCTTTATTGAACTATTATTGAGTTCTCTTTATTAATATCTTAGTGACAGAACCTTTAATTCTAAAGTAACCCTTAATCTCTTAGTAGATTTAAGATTAGAATTAAGAATTACCGTACATAAATTCTCTTTTGAAACTATTGCCTCTACAACTAATTTAATTAGTTTCATGACCTGCATTTATCCCTAGACTACAAATTCATGAATTTCTCATCTCCAACATTCGTAAAGTCCACTTCCATTTCCGAGTACGAATCGTAGAACTTTTTAATGTTGATCAAGCAATAAAAAAGAGCAAGAACAAAAATGATAAAAATAATTCATATAACTATAAATCAAGTCAAAAAAATAAGGGTTTCATCTTGGTACACTCATCCCTAACAAATAAGGTTTACCTACCCATGACAGAGATAAAAATGATTCTAGATAAAAATACTTCAATGGTATTAGAAACGGTCGTCTTTATGTTTCTCTACTAGGGGACAAGTCTCCCCACTTCCCAATAGTAAAATTCATTTTAATGAACGATGATATGTTGATAAAATAAATGCATTTTAATGAACGCTGATGCGCGTCACGCATCCCAGGTTCGAGATTTGCGCTCTGGGTGCGCTTTGACAGTGTCATTGGTCTGGAAATGCACCTAAGGCGTAGCTGTTGCGCTTCAGGCGCACAGCTTCTTCTGTTTGAATTTTCAGCATTTTTCTCCTTGTTTTAATTCGAATTGGGTTCGGGTATCGCTGTAAAAATTGTAGCTATGAATCTTAGCTTTCATTTACACTTTGTTTGACTCCAATTGGACATCTAAAACTCTGGATATATTGAAAATACTCCACATAGGTCATGTTGATTTCTCACTAAAATTCAGCACAACACTAAAACAAAGTATCTACGCAAGACTACGAAAAATCTGTACTTAATCAAAGAAATAAGAACATAAATATTTCATTAAATCAAAGAAGTACAATCAAAAAATTAAATTACATAACTCCTTAAATTAACTAATGGTTACAGATAAATAAGACTAAAATCAATGAAAAATATGCATATGATGAAGAGTCGTCACAACCCCAAACTTAATCTATTGCTTGTCCCCAAGCAACAATTGTGACACCCTAAACCCTAAATAATTTTTTTTTTTTTAGATAAAGAATATCACATAATCACAGACATGTCACATAAATCCAAAATTCCCATCAAACGTAATGACATTGAAATCATAATATCAAACAACAGGATCCCTTTTGAAGTACACATACTTATGTTTTAAATTCAGTGCAAATATAGTCCCAACCCGATGTCACTATCAGAGCGGGAGTTCCCAAAAATAAAAATACTCAAAATAACATCAATACAATTCATATAGATAGAATCTCCAAGATGTGACGACTTCCGCCTCTTCGATGGTATTAGTCATCACCTACAACTTACAACTCGTCTGCGTCCGTCGCAAACGCCAAACACAAACAACGAGGGGTGAGTATCGAAATTATGTAACAGTATAAATACGTGAGGGGAACACGCAAGCAATCAATTATCACAATCAAGGAAAATAATCAATTGTATAATATCAACGATTTATCAACTTCATTCACAATAGGATAATCACCATAATGAAATGTTATGCATGTTCTATACTCTACACTTCATCATTTGGTACCATTCTACTCTGAAGTACTTGGTTAGGAGGCCTGATACTATGCCACTGCAAGAGTGGACGGACAATTCATGAATGGCCAAGTCCTCATAGATCCCCTCAACTCAACCCGAGACACATATACGCGACGGTCGGGGTACTCTTATGTTGCACGGTAGTTCCCGGCCTTAGGGAATAACCCACTAATCCACTTAGGAATTCCCCATTAGGTGTACCCCCAAGGTCTATCAGTCTTACCTTACAGTTCGACTGTAGCCCTCCACGATCAGACTCATTCAGTTGTACTTCCCCGAATCACTAGGTTTGTCAAACCCTCCCTATATGATGACAAAATAATCCTAACTCCAAAATCTACAACACGTATCTCAGACTTACTCGATCATCACAACTCAATAAGTTTCAATATCACTTCATAATATTTCATCATTATATATCTTTATCAGTCAATCACAATAAAATCACAATATTTGGTTTACACTACTCACAATACACAATCCAATTGCATCAATCACATAATAAGGAATTCAATAGGTGACACATTCTAGTAATATCACAAATTCAATCAAGTAACAAAAACATTCGAGTACACATCATTCATACATTAACAATCAGCATAAGATTTCATAAAATCAGACAGCATACAATCTTGATATAAATAAATTCACGGCAATTCTATAGGTTACTAGATTATATTTTAATTCTCACTATTACCATTCACATTTTATTAATTAATTATTATTACTCAATAGGGCTCAACCGTACGTAGTAAGCCCCGAATGAACATTTGGGAATTTCAGCATTCCCGTTCATCTCACGTTATTTTATACTCATAAAATCGAACCTCATCTCACCCCTTACCTCGATTGAAGATTTCGTCCAATGAATCTGATCTGCTAATGGGTCGTTTCTTTGTGATTCGTCGTCTCTAATAGTTCGCAAAGGAATTATAGTCACACCACCACCAAATACAAATAAATTACTTACTATGAATAAATGAATAAATAAAGAAATAAATAAACAACAAAATAAATAATAAATAAACAAATAAGTAAATGAATAAATAAAATAAATAATAAATAAACTAATAAAGTAGATGAATAAATAAGAAAATAAATAAATAAGTAAATGAATAAAGAAATAATAAAGAAATAAGTAAATAAATAAATTAATAAGTAAATACGTTAATAAGTAAATAAATAAATAAATAATAAAATAAATAAATAAATAAATAAGTAAGTAAACGAATAAATAAATAATAAATTAATAAATAGATAATTAAATAAATAAATAAATAATAAAATAAATAATAAATAAGTAAA
>JBBPBS010001075.1:2154955-2180706 GCA_037974835.1 Cicer judaicum | reverse complement strand
TAAATAATTAAATGAGTAAATAAATAAATAAATAAGTAATGAATAAATAAATAATAAATAAATAACTAAGTAAATAAATAAATAAATAAGTAAATACATTAATAAGTAAATAAATATAGTAAATAATAAAATAAATAAATAAATATGTAACCGAATAAATAACTAAATAAATAAATAAATAACAAAATAAATAAGTAATTGAGTAAATAAATAATAAAATAAATGATAAATAAATAAATAAATACATAATTTAGTAATTGAATAAATAAATAGTAAATAAATAAGTAAATTAAGTTAATTTTGAATATACATTCAGTAACATAGTTCAGTGGTATGTCTAATCCTAAAATTTAGAATAAAGGGACACATGCTTAGTGTTACGATGATCTGATCATACGCTTAGATATTACTAAAAAATTGAAATAACGGCATATATGTTATGTACTCGTATAATTCGATATAATAACTAGGATCTTGTACATACTATTCAATATTACCATGCTTTGATCATCAGCCCTATATTGATATAAGTGCCTTATTTTAAAATAATTGATAGAATTGGGAAGGTGTACTTGATATTTGGTTAATGAAACAAGTCTGGAGGCAATACGGCAACAACAAATCCTTCTTTCATCTTTTTTTTGGAAATTAGCAATGTATAAGGCTTGTTTTTTTTTTGGTAATTACCAATGTGTGTGCACAACACTGTGCTTGGAAGGGAAAGTACGCTTGGGAATTGGAATGGAAACCACGACAGAATTTTTTTTAAAACCTATTTAGCCTATCACTTCTACATATATATATGTGGGTAACTTAGGGTTGATGATCAAGGCTTGCTAGAAAACATGGACTTTTTTTTGTGGCCATTGCCCATTCTCACTACTAGAGTTATTATTATTATTTATTGTAATGGTTACTATTATTATTATTATTTATTATTATTATGACTATAGTTATTCTTATCATTAACCCATTTTATTAGTGTTAAAGATACCAATTAAAACACATATTAACACTCATATATAAAAATAAAATAAAAATATAGTATTGTATCATTATACTATTTAAAATAAGGTAAAGAGAAATTGGGGTGTTACAACAATTAATTTCATATTTGGTACAATTAAAAGCAAAATTAAACTCAATATCTCAAATCAAATCAAACCTAATTCTCAAAGTTCGAGCTACTACAAAACATTCATGATACTCTATGGTTGCTTACAAAAAAATAACACATTTTGTACACTTTAGCATTCATTCATCAAGTTCAACTCTCTCCCACAGAATGTCATCAAAATCCTATAATATGCATCACGCTATCATAGGCTTGAAAAAGTTCTAGTATGCAATCACAGTGCAGCAAACACACACACTTTTGGAGATCTTTCGGGTTATAATGAGGATTAGGTAAGGGAATGACACTTTGGGATAGTACGATTTACTACTTGGAGTTAGGCATACATTTTCAAATTATTCTACCACTTTTTATTTTTCTTCACCTTTTAATTGTGAAGATTCTCAAACATTGACAAAAGAACAAGTAAAATATTACTTATCAAAGTACACAAACTGATTTTTTTTTCTTTTTGTGAGAATCACCACCCCAAACTTAAAAGGTTGCTATCCCATGAGCAACCCCAAATTTACAATTTTACCAAGATGAGACAAAAAATTTCTTACCTAACCCCAAGTAAGGTGATTGAATTAACGTCAAGTCTTTGGCTTGTAATGTATCTGGTAACCAAAATAAAAAGGAAACGCTCAAATAAGCTAGTAAATGATAAAAAATTTATGGGGTAGTTAGAAAGGCTAAAACAACCAAAGAAAATTGCCTCAGTGTATGCATAAATTACAAGTGATGCAAGTCTAAATTAATGCAAGTTCTGAAGGGATAACATATGTTTGGATAATCACACAAAAATAAAGTAAAGTCTTTCTGATCAAATGCTCACAACTAGGATAATAAGAAAGAGTAAGAACTATCTAAATGATGCCAAACATGCCACTATAAAGTTTATTTAGTTTTATTTTTAAGTCATTAGTTGGACGCCTCAATCTTGGTCAAGTTGTATTATATGACACAAATAATATATCATCTTTCTCACCAAGGGATACATATTTCAAGTGAGGTGGCAATTGCTTGAGTTCAACCAATGGCGTCTTTTTCTTGTTCACTACATATTCGTCTTTGTTCCCTTTCAACTCCTCCCATGTAGTATGGAAATTGGGAGTTGGGAAATTGTGAATCTTCTAACATGAGTAAAATATATTTTACTCTTGGATCTTCATTATCTTTAACAACATATTGGGGTAGGCATAACACACTTTCTAATGGCAGAATGGGACCTTAATGTTCAACTTCTTCATCGACTATCGAATTGAAAATCTCAATTTGATTGCACCCTTCTCTTACGTTTGAATACTCTATGGATTTTAGAATATTGAATGTAAATGTTTCCTTATTTACCTTCAAGGTTAAGGTGTCATACACTTCATTTAATAATTAAAATCACAAAGCACCAAAGATACAAATTAAACAAAATGCATAAATCCTATTTGTTAGACAATATGTCCATGCATGATTTCCGAATATCACCACCTCGTATAGCAAAGAGTCCCACCATTGAACAATGTTCGACCGTTGGACAAATGTTCTTTAGAGTTTCATGTCCAGTACCCCACTATTGAGTATTTTTCTGAATCACATTGTCTTTTCAAGAAACTGTTGTCACGTACTCGCGACTAGGTCTAAACCACCAATGCATGCATGAATTTCATCATCTTAGTTAGTAATAAAATAGATCATTCAATCAGAGCATCTAAAACCATTCACCTTTATTCTAAACCAACCTAGTTTACACACAAAAGCATCACCTTGAATAACCACCCGTTATCAATAAAAGTACGCAAATTATTTAATTTCATAATATCATTCATAAACATATAATTCATATGACACATATTTTAAAGATAACAAACAAACATAACGAATACATAATCTTACAATACGTTTATATAATATATAATTCAAGTAGGATAGTCAACGGAGTCTATATTTTGAGTCTATGTTTGACACAAATGCTTCATTGCAAATCCAATAAAATAAAAGAATCTTTTTCCAAATATTTCTTTTGGACCAAAATTCTACTATAACAAGTATCAAGGATTACTAACATTTTATTATTTCACTTCTAAATATTTAACAATAAAGTTTAACGATACTTCAACACAAAATCCATGTTAACTATTACAAAATAAATTAACAAATCTATCATAAAATCATTTTTATTTTATAAATCAACACAACATCCAATCACAATTGTCTCATAAAAATCATAATTTTAATTAACCTTCTAAAAGAAATAACTGTAACAACATTTTTCAACACATTTATTGTTTCCAAAAAAAAATATTATTTTTAACATCAATAAGGTTTCTTGAAATTTCTTCAACACTCAAATTATCACAACATAAAAAAAAAAAAAATAGTTTGTAGCAATTTCTATTGATTAAAATACGATCTAGATTGTCTTCTACTGGTTGAAAATTAATTTTTGACATATATAATTTTGTTTTCTAATCAAAATAGATTTTTATACCAGAGGAATTTATATTGAATCATTGCAAGTAATAATTAAAATGGTAGTACCGAGTGTCAAACTCAAGAATTGCATTTTACTATAGAAATATATTGAATTATTAAAATTGAACAAAAAGTTTCTCAATTGATTGAAATAATATTTAAAATTAACAACAGTAATAAATTTGATCATTCATAATAAGAAAATTGCCAAGGATAAGTTTCACTTTGTATTTGTAACAGCCCAATTTTCAAAAACAGCTCTGAATTTTTTTTTTTTTTTTAACAAATTCAAATTCAGAGAAATACTTTTGGATAAAATATGTAAGTTGTAACATAAACGATAAAGGTCATCAATATTTACAAACAATGGAAATAGTTTTAGAAATAAAAATCCAAAATATTTAAACAACAAAATACATCGAGGCATAAGACCTATCAGTCATAGCTCATACCCCAGGAGTATTCTCGGCAGATACATGTACAAAAGCACCGCCCCAATAATTTTAACTCCCCCACGTCACATCAAAAAGTGGTACAGGGACCACCAAACCAAAAGTCAAGCTGACAATATAAGGTATAGGTATAGTATTCCAAAATGAAATAAATACAACCACAATAGAAAGACATCTGACCACTATACAGCCATCTAATTTGATCATGCTACAAAAAACTACACAACACGAGTGATCTCCACGAGCACCACAAGATCCTCTTGACACAACTTCGGTTAGGTATGTCTAACTACCTTCCCATCTCCAGGGTACTAACCGGTAGGATGATCATAGTTCTCATTTGAGGTAAAAGTCCAGATTTCTACAATAATTATAAAGGGTCACCAATTGAAATTAACAAATATCACATAATATTTAAATTTCAAATGCACAAAATAACCTTTCAACTTAATATACTCCTTGAAAGGGTTTTCATATACCAAACATGCATAATCAAAGTTGAAAAATGAAGTTTTTAACAAAATTGCGCTGTCGTATTCGACTACAGTGCTAATTCATAAAGTCAGTGGCAAAATCAGCACAACTATATTCAATTACGTCATCCTCGTAGCCGAATACAAGTGCGAAGTCATTAGGGATGGGAATATGCTAGGTTATTCCTCAGAGGCCTATGTCCTGACCTATTTATGGTCTGGTCTGGCCTATTTAATAAAAAGGTTAGACTTATGTTGTTTTTAAAGCCTATTTATTTAAATAGGTCAGGTTCAGGCTTATAAAAAAGCCTATTAGACCTGACAGGCCGACCTATATATATTTTATTATTTATTAATATTATTGTTTATTATTATATTAATAATATTATTTCCTATTTTAAATTATATCAATTAGACAATCACTAAGTAATCATTTCATATTCAGTAGTCGTTCCATATTCGATAGCAATTCTATATTTGGTAGTTGTTTCATATTCGGTAACCATCCAATTAGTCAATCACTCAGTAGTCGTTCTATATTTGTTTAAGAGGTAATAATGTGCGCATTTTTTTTTAGAAAAAAAAAATCTATTATTTGAAACCAAAATATATTTTTTAGGGTTTAAAGGATATTTGTTTCATATTTTTTAAAATTATTTTGTTAGAAAAATTATTTTTGTTTAATATATATATATATATATATATATATATATATATATATATATGTAAATTGATATTGGTATGTGGAGAGCATCATGTTGTATAAGTAGAACATTTAAATATTTTAATGTGAATAACGCTTTTAAAAAGGCTTTTAGGCTAGGCAAGAATTTTAAAAAGACTAGGCCAGACCAGAAAAAAAGCCTATGATAGGTCGTAGGCCAGACTTAGGTCTAAAAAATAAATCGTAGGTCAGGCTCAAGCGTTTCAAAGCCTGGTCTGGCCTGGCCTATTCCCACCCCTAGAAGTAAGTGAAAAATTCTGCATATTTGTATTCCACTACAGCTTTCTCGTAGCCAAATACAAGTGCTAAGTTAGTGGCAAAAATCACTTTTATATATATATATATATATATATATATATATATATATATTCAAATACAGCCTCTCATATTCGAATACGATATTAAAATTTCAATTGAAACTGAATGTTGTAAATATGTATTCGAATACAAATACCTCATATTCGAATACAACTGCAAAATAATGTAGATTTCAGTTTCAAAAATGTTTCAAAATTATTCAACACTTACAACACAAATTCAATCAATCATACTCATCAATTATGACACAATCACAAACAACCGAGTATGTATATACAATCATCACAATATATCAAACATGACTCAGGTGCCAAGCACCCTAATGCAATGCGTATATGCCAAAATGCATGATTCCGGAATTCCAAACCAAAACCCTCCTCGAAGGTCGTAAATCATTATTATACAGCCCTGTCACAGACCAATACTAATTACCAAATTGCAATCTCTCATGGATCAACATGATTTACTAGCGTGCAGTCGCTCACAGACTAGTGCGACATACAAGAGTGCTGTAACACCCTAAATTTGATAATAAACTATTTTATTATTTAAATAGGATTTTAAATAATTAATTTGATGTTAAAATTATTTTAGAATATATGTTGATAAATTTTGTGAGTAATTTTTGTTATAGGAATGTTTTCTGTGATGTGTTAGTTTGATAAATATTATATTTAATGAGTAATATAAATAATAAATATTTTACTTTATTATTTTATATATTTTTATTAAAATAAAAATATTGTAGTGTAATATTTTAAAGAACAAGATTTTATATGATTTTAAGTGTATATGTGAGTTGGTAATTGATATGATATTTTCTTATATGTTTGACTAATATTAAGTGTGTACATATTTATATTTTAATCATTTTTAAGTATATCTTATTTTAATTATTTTTAAATATATCTTATTTTAATTATTTATTCTATAAATAATTATATTGAGATCGTAGTAATATTGTGTTTGATTTTCTTTGTTTTTATATATTCATTTTGAAATTGTGATTATATATATATATATAGTTATATTTCAATTATTTATAACTATTTTCTATTTTTAGTTATTTTTTTTATAAACAATTATCTTGATATAGAATTGATATTGTGTTTGATTTCGTTTATTTTTAAATACTTGTTATGGTATTGTGATTTTATATATATTCATTATGATTTAGTAATTAATATAAAATATTGATGTTATATTTATTTATTTTATAATTTTGACTATTTTCTAATAGGATGGTATTATTATAATGTGAGTATTTTGAGAAATAAGTATAACTGTAGAGATTATTTTGAATGTGAGAGTTTTGATTATTAGTAAGATGTTTTTTATATTGATTATTTTAATTACTCTAATTTATAAAATATTAGTAATGTTTGGAAAACTAAATGGTGTTTGGAGGGATATTAAAAAAAGAGATTAAATAATTATTAGTTTTATTTTAACAAAATAAAAATAATAATATAAAATATAAACAAAGAGACCAATGGGTTTGACTCTATGAACCATAATTGTTAATAAAATATAACAAACAAAAGAAGGGAAGGGAGTTGGAAGGGCAGCCGTAAAACCAAAGAGGAAACACAGCAACAACTCTATCGTTTTACATCGGTGATCAATAACTGTTCCAGAAAACTTTCTCAATTTTCTTCCAAATCTAAGTATGTTGTTTCTTATATTTAGTTAGTCAATTAAACACAATTTTTTAGATTTTTAACAACCCGAATTTCTCCCTAAAATATCCGATTTCTCCATTTACAGAAATCCTTATTTTGCACCGTTCTCCTTCACCGTAAGTCCGATTTGAGTGAAACCAACGCCAAAATGACCATGTGAAAAATGGCTATATTATCCACTGATTAGGTTTCTGATTTATGGTAATTTTCCTTGACCGAATTTCGAATTTAGTTTTTAGATTATCTTCTCATAATTTATTTTTGACGTTTACCCATAAACTGTCGAGTTAGATTAGTTGAAGGACAAAGAGTCAAAGAGCAAAGAATGTTTGGGCATCAAATCATATTCATAGGTGAAAGCATCGAAATAAGGTAAGGGGTGAGAGAGCGTTTGAATTCATGAGTATAATATATTGTGAGATGAACGGGAAAACCGTATTTCCCAACGATTCATCCGGGGCTCGCTACGTATGGCAGAAGCCCTTTGAGGGATAAATTAATTAATTTACAATCATAGAATAGAAACATTTGTAGGGTGTTGATTGATTTAATTTCATTGAAAGTGTGAAATTAATATTATTGTGATATTGGGTGTCGACTTAAATTTATGTATATATATATATAGGTGATTAGATGAGTTTATGTGATGTGATAACAAAAGGTGGATGTGTTGTGGTAGTTTTATGTGATGATGATGATGTATGAGTAATTATTGTGATGTTATAAATTTGTGAGAAGTTTATGTGATGATGTTTGATTGATGATAGTGATGCTATAAATTTGTGATGAGTTTATGTGATGAGATATGATTAATGATAGTGATGTTGTGAATTTGTGATGAGAATATTGAAGTAACCCCATAATTGGTGAAATAATTATGATTTCAATTTGTGTTTGAGATAACGGTTTTAATGGAGTATCATAAACCAACGAGGGGAGAAAATAAATATTGTGCATTTGTGAAGTGGAGATTATTTTGTCATCATATAGGTAGGGCCTGACAAGCCTAGTGATTATGGGGAAATACAACTGAATGAGCCTGATCGTGGCGGTCTGCTGTCGAGCCTTAAGGCAAGATTGTTAGACCTTGGAGGTATTCCGGTGGGGAATTCCTAGGTGACTTGGAGGTAGCACTCCAAATGTCGGGAGCTACCATGCAACATACGTTTACCTCGACTGTCACGTATATGTGTCTCGGGTTGAGTTGAGGGGATCTATGAGGACAGGGCCAATTTGAATTGTCCGTCCACCGGGATGGTGGCATAGTATCATGGCCTCCTAACCAAGTACTTCAGAGTTAGAATGGTACCACATTGTGAAGTAGAGTCTAAGCTCATGCATAGCATTGCATTTCCTTGGGATTGTTTTGTTGTGATGGATGTGTTTCAAAGGTAATAATAATAAAATGATTGATGCATATTATAATGAGATGATTATTTTACTTGAGTGACTTGGATGTTATAGTATGATACTATTTAATTAAATATTTTGATATATCGTAAAGTGATTATGATACGGTTCTATTATGATTGTTTGCGTGTTCTTCTTACTCATATTATACTATTAACATGATTTCAAAACTCACCTCCTTCGTTGTTTGTGTTTGACTGGCTGGGCCCTGCGTTTACGAAATCGCAGTTATTACAGGTTAATGAGTCTTGAAGTTCAAGTTTGGGAGGAAGCCCGCTCTGATAGGTGATACCGGGAATAAGGGTTTTAATTTGTATTTTACTTATTTAATTTGAATCAAATTTTTGTATGAAAACCTTAGAAGTACTAGTAAGTTTTTAGAATTAAATCAAGTAATTGTACTTAAATCAAGTTTATTGAGATTAAATTGTTTTATTTGATTAATAAAATTTGAATTGTTGCATGTGTATTTTGAGAAACGTGATATCCTAAATTAGTTACAAAAGTTTTTAATTTCTTGAAAATATAATTGTATTTATCCGCTGCAAATTTTATAGAAATATGATACAAATTATTATGTATATTATTTTGGGATTTAGGGTGTCACAAGTGCAGTCGCTTATAAACCAACACAATTTTCTAGAGTGCAATTGCTCACATATAAGCACATTCTAGAGTGCAATCTCTCACAGATAAGCACGACGCGAAAATCTTTGCAAGGATAAGATTAACCAACAAATCACATGGCATCATCTCGTGGTCCATTACGGTCACCACTATTATCATGGCCTCATCACGATCACCGTGTACTATGAAATGTATGAGCATACTCTGACTTTTTCCACAACAATCATTAAGTAAATGTAGATATTAAAAGACTCTCCGTTTTCAATACTCAGTTATCACAAATGATTTTTCAAATTTATTACAGAGTATACTCAAAACAGATTTTCCTCAATAAAATTCATAACGCACATATTATCAATTATGAATACACAATCACATCAAAACTTAATCACCACAACAATATTAATATATCAGAGTTCTCCCCACTGCTGACTCGGTGCCAACGGTCTCGATTCTTTTTCGAGATTCAAGGAGCTAACTACATAAACATAAATATTTATAACAATTTGTTTAAAATAAATTTAATCCAACCACAACATAATTCCCAAAATTAAATCTTTCTCACACACCAAACTTTTAAAACTAAATAATCTACATTATTTAGTTTAAACTAAATAAAACAAATATTGTCCAAATCCCACATACACACACTCGACTATTAAAGCACTGAAATTTTTTAGTTAATAAAATACTCTAAACTTTTTTCTTTTTAATCTCAATTCAAGAGTAATTAAAAGAGTAACATTTCATACTCTAACCATTTTTAATTTCAATCTATCTTTTTGCTCAAACTCTTTAACTTAGTTAAAATTTGAACTTTTTCACAACTTTAACAGCTCTAAATTTTTTTGTAAAATTTCAACTTCAGTTCAAACTCATTTATTTGAAAATAACTTATTACGTCACTCAAACACATCAAATTTAATTACCGCCAATTCACACCAAAATCCAATCAATTCAATTCTACAACACACATATAGCATCTCAAATAAATTTCAACATTTCAAACATAAATCACCCAATTTCAAAACTCCACATTTTTACACATAAACCACCAAATTTCATCTCCACAAACACACAAAAATTACATTAAATTCATTTTCCACAATCTCACACCTAAATCTCACAAATTTTCACCTCCACAAAGAGTCCTATATGCAATCTGAAATTTTGAAAGGAGCCCTTACCTCATTTGTAGCTTTAACAACCGATTATGGCACCGCGATAAATTCACCCATTAATTCACATCACTTCTCAAACCACTTTTTCACAAAAATATATGCTCTGGCCGCAATTCAATCGACAGATGAATTTTTTTGAAAAACGCTGAATCTCAGAAGAAAAAAATTCTTCGCTAAAAGATTCGTCGTAATTAATCTAAATTATTCATTGACGAATAATTTTAATTGGGGCTCCAAAAAGATATTTTGGCATTAAACTTACAAAATATCAATAAATATGGCTAAAAAGCCTCAAAATTCAACAAAAAAATACACCCAAATACATAAATTACAAATTAAAACTAAGGGTCTTACAGATTCTCTTTATTATTCTTGCTCTAATGTCTTAGTGACATAACATTTAATTCCAAATTAATCCATAATTTCTTAGTAGATTTAAGATTAGAATTAAGCATTATTGTAACACCCCAAAATTTTCATATATATTATATATGTGTCTTGTTAGTAATTGTTATGATTTATTATTAAATTAATAATTATTCTAGGTATAAATAAATTAAACTAAATTTTATCACACTCTATTCTACCTGAATAACTATAACCTTTATTTTTATTTAATTGTTTTGGCATGACAATTACATGGGGACGATTTATGATGTGATTATTTTCTAAATGGACTATTGTGCATTTTTTATTTGATTAATTTTGATAATAATGAAATTGATGAGTTAGATATGTTTACTTTATTTTGTAATGTGTGAGTGGTATTCTTGTCTTGCTTGATTTATTTTAGTTGATAAAATCTAAGTTGAACTATTTAATTAAATTAGAATTTATAAAAGTTATATCGTTTGTTAGTTTTATTTACTACCAAATAAGTATTCATTTTAGGAGATATTATAGAGTTAGTAAAACCCAACCTTTATGTATAAGTATTTTAAAAATATTTTTGGTTCATCCTAAAAAAAACAAATTAGTGACTACGCATCCTTTTACTCTCCTTTATGACAAGATTTTATGACAATTCACGGTGTTTTCTTGGAATAATGTGCATTAATTTATTTTATAACGAATATTATAAATTTAATTATGAGTTTTTTGTGTGCAATTATGAGCGAAGTTATATCCTTTTTGTATCTTATGCATTCATCTCTTTTAAACTAAAATTATAATTTTATTTTAATTGTCTACATAAATAATTCTATACCATTTTTAATTTCGTAACTATTAGATAAAAAATTAAAAGGGTGATGTGACAACTTTTAATTTATTTATTTAATTAAAATGGATGATTTGACACCCTACAATATATGGTGAACTTTATTAGTTAATCATAATTAACTCATACACATAAAATTAAGGAAATAGTAATTATTCATAGCATAATTTTGGAATTAAGTGCACTTCAATTTTAGACAAGAACTCAATGGTAATATTGCAACGTAAATAGCTACTATGTTCATATATTTTGATTAGGCCTCTTGCTGTCACACCTATTTGTCATTCTTACACTCTCAAAATAATTTTCTCAGTCATAAATCCCAATATCTATCAGTGTTGAATTCATCATTGCCTCATGAGCTATTTCTCGTCCGAATATAGAGGTGTTAAGAAAGAAAGCGTCTAAGGTAAGTGCTTTTCTCCATGCAGAGTTAGAATATATATTAAAACAGTGATTGGTAGGATATTGATATGATGTGTGGATGTCTTAAAAGAAAAATATTGATTTTATTTTTGTCATAAAGAAATTAACTATAATGTTTTAATTGTTTCTTTTGAGTAATACATCTATCTTGATGAACTTAATTATAGAGTTCTATTTATTATTATCCGTTGATAAATATGTTTGTAGTGAAAATGTTTAACGTCTTACGTGTTTTAAAGTAATTAATTATAAAGTTATAATTATTGTGATGAATACATTAGTAATATGTTTGGTATGGTGTATTTCATATTAAGTCTTGACTTTTAGAGTATTTTAAATTTAAAATCTCACTTTTATGAAAAATATGTGTCATGAGGAAATTGATGAAAATTTTATATTTTTAATTTTGACAATATGAGAAAATTGATTTATTGAAATGTATTAATGTATAGTTCATTTTTATAATGCGGAAGACTTTATAGTGCAAAGAATAAAACTTTTATTGTTATTGTATTCTTGGTAATATGAGTTTTAATTTTTATCCATAACAAGTTGCCAAATCGAATCTTATGGATTATCAAAATGAAAGTGGTGATTTTTGAGATATTTGTTTGCGTGCATATTTGATGTATTGAAGTTATTGAGCTCTAACTATGAACATCCATGAGAATATAAATGTGATGTCTTATGTGATTAAAAAATTTAATCTGAAATATTTTGTCTTTGTGGCTGCCTAAGTAGTTGGTGATTTGTGTTTTAAATATTGTTATCTTTGTGGTTGCCTAAGTGTTTGGTGATTTGTGTATTAAATATTGTTATATTTATGGTTGCCTAAGTGTCTCATGATTTGTGCGATTATCTAATTGGGTGGTGACATGTACCTTTTGAGCATCATTATCATTTTATGACATATCATATCCATCTTTGTGGACACCTTTGTGGCTAGTTTAATTTTCCCATTGGTATGGATGACTTATGTGTGGACGCTTGTGTGGCTGGTTATATATGGATCATATATGTTTAGGAGCATACATAACTTGCATACATTTTATTATTTTTTTTATTTTATCGAATTATTTGTTCTACGATTGATACTTGATTTATTTAGATACATTTTATGACTTTTGATACATCTTTAAGAACTATTAAAGAATCAATTTCCTTAAACCTTTTAATACGAAAAGATTTTATATTCATATTTTATGTTTGTTAATTTATTTATTTTTGTTTAATTTTTATTGTGGAAGGAACTGACCCTTACACCAAAAGAAATACAAAAGTGAGGTTTAATTCGCTAGTAAATAATTGAATGTCATTAATTTATGTCAACCTTTCTTTTTTTTGAATTTCACTTAAAAAGAATTTATTTTATTTTTGAGCATAAATGAATATCGATCTAACAACTGCAGTATTAATTTCAAAAATAAATAAATAATATTTTAGTAAATTGCATTACATTTTACAAAAAAAAATATCAAGTCATTTTCTGACACATCTTCAATTTATTACTTGATGAACTACTCCTAAGAAAAAAAATTATAATTGTTTCTAAAAGAAATTAAATATTATTTAATTAATCTTCAAATCAAAAATTTGGGGTGTTACAATTACTGTACATGAATTCTCTTTTTAAACTATTGTCTCTACAATTAATTTAATGGTTTCATGACCTACATCTATGCCTAGACTACAAATTCATGAGTTTCTCAACTCAAGCATTCGTAAAGTCCACTTCGATTTTAAAATACGAATCGTAGAATATTTTAATGTTGATCAAACAATAAAAAGCATTAAGCACAGAGATGAGAAAAATAATTCAATAAACTCATTCAAATAACTAGAAATCAAATCAGAAAAATAAGGGTTTCATCTTGTTACACTCATCCCTAACAAATAGGGTTTAGTTACTCATGACGGAGATAGAAAAGATAGAGACTAGAAAAGCATTACAAGAATGATTCATGAGTGATTCTTGATTAAACTGCTCCAATGGTGTTAGAAATGGTTGTCTTTGAGTTTCTTTGCTAGGACACAAGTCTCCCCACTTCCCAATAGTCAAAAAGATCCCAAGAAAGTGAAGAAAGAAAATGCATTTTAATGAACTCTGATGCGCGAAATGTATAACACCCCAATTTATTTATATTTTTACATATTTATCTATCTTAGTAACTATCTAAATATATTATTTAATAGTTTATATTGTAACTTGTGTGTTTAAATTGCTAAGTGATCTATCTATGAAATTTACAATAGTCTCACATTTTTATAGGTGTTATATATACTTCATGCTTTGATAAATTGTAAATGTTGTTTTAAATATTATTGTCATTGAAGAAATGTATCGTGCTTTAATCCAATTATAAGGGATTAAATATAGTGTAAATTCTCGTAATTTGATTACGTTGCAAGGTGTTTTCATATCCTTCTTATAATGGTTTAATTATATATTTTTAAGTTTCAATTATTCTATTGATTTAAATATTAATTACAAGGCCTTTTAAAAGGATGGTAACACATGTTTTGTCCAAGTACATTTAAATCAAAATTTCACTTTCCAATCTGCAGTGACAACACCAGACCTCTTTTTAAAATATTTCAATTCTTTATTTCCTTTAATTTCTTTTCCTTTTCTTTACTACCTAATTAAAGCTAACCTAATAAATCATTCTCTTATATTACAAGCGCCGCTGCCATTTTATTTCCCTAATTTCACGTGCTTCCAATTCCAATAAGTCTTTATCTGTATCCGCTTAAAACCATACAACTATACCTGCACCAAAGGTATAGTCTCTTCCTATTAGTGGAACCTTGGTTGTCCACGGCATAACAACTCAAACCCACATCTTCAATGCATCTAGTGATTTCTTTGCAGGTTGGTCTCAACAAATTTCCTTGCCTCGATTCATGTTGTTTTGTATTTTTAATTGTAACTCCAACCTGGAGTATTTGTAACATGTTACTCATTTATAAATATAAAATCTCTTGGCATTTGTAAGGTTGGACTCTTAGCGCTTTTATAATGGTTCATTAGGAAAGACTTTGGAATCATCCACTCAATAATTTAGATTTCATTTAAATTAAGCCACTGATTCCTTCACTTGATTCATATTTGATTCACAGTTTTATTGTGGAAGATATTCCTTTTCTTTATTGAACTCATGATTTTTCTTAAATTTTCGATTCCTATCATCAACTTAGAACTCTCATTTACTGAAAATGGCTGCTTTATTGGGTTTTGAATTGCTCATATCATTACATCTTTTCATCTATGAAACATCAACAACAAAAAACCCACATACCTCTATTTTAAACAAAAAGATGATGTATTTCACGGAATCGTGTTTCATGTTCATAGATTCCAAGCCTAGAATTTTGAGAGTGTTTACTTATAATTATTGTCTTCGTGCCTTATTTTTATTTCAGCATGTGGAAATAATCCTCCTAAAAACATATCATAGCTTGGAGCTTTCAAACATGAGTGTCGTGGTTGATATTTAAATTGTGGAACCGTTGCAGCCCAAATCACCGCAATTTATTCGTGTTGTTATTTCACTTGGTCCAGGTACAGGGTGAGAGAGAGTTCGAATTCATGAGTGTAAATTAAGTGAGATGAACGGGAAATCCAGATTTCCCATAATTCATTAGGGACTCGCTGCGTAAGGCTGAAGTCCTTTGAGTAATAATTGACTAATGAAAAAACTTGAATTTGGTGAGATTAAAATATGAGTTAGAAACTTTTATAGGGTGTTGTTTGATTTAAATTTTGAAGATTGTGTGGTAGTTGAATTATTGTAGAATTGTGTATTTGATGTATTTTGTGTTTTGTTTATATCTACCTGGATATTGTTATATGATATAAAATGTGATGAATTGTTAATAATTCAATTTCGATTGAAGTAGTGTGTGTGAATGGTTTAGTATTATTATATGTGAGTGAAAATTATATATTGTTGGAGTTTGTGTATTATGATGATAAATTTTGAATGTGATATATGACTATGAAAATATGCATTGATGATTACTTATTGAATTATGATGTTACCACCTTGATGAATATCACGAAATGCATATTGAATTGTGATGAATTCGACCCGTGCCAATGATGGTTCTCCTAATGGAGTGAGTAACCTAGGCCAACGAGGGGAGAACATAGGTGTTGATAATTTTTGAAGTGGAGATTATTTGGTCATCATATAGGTAGGGCCTGACAAGCCTAGTGATTCTGGGGAAGTACAACAGAATGAGCCTGATCGTGGCATTCTGCTGTCGAGCCTTAGGGCAAGATAGTTAGACCTTGGGGGTATTCGGGTGGGGAACTCCTAGGTGACTTGGAGGTAGCAATCCAAATGTCGGGAGCTACCATCCAACACACTTTTATCTCGACTGTCGCGTATATGTGTCTCGGGTTGAGTTGAGGGGATCTATGAGGACACGGCCAAATTGAATTGTCCGTCCACTTGTGTGGTGGCATAGTATCAAGCCTCCTAACCAAGTACTTCAGAGTTAGAATGGTACCAAAGAAAGAGAAGGAGTCTAGAGTATAAGAGCATGCATAACATTACTTGATTTGTGTATCTACTTACTTGATGTTGTGGATTCTATCAATGTTTTACCTTGATTATTCTTGTTGGTTGTGATTTGATATGATACGGTGTTTAATATATTTTACGTGTTCTTCTCAATTATTTTATACTATTACATGTTTTCGAAGCTCACCCCTCGTTGCTTGTGTTTGGCGCTTGCGAGAGCGCAGTCATTTCAGGTTATCGGTTGTTGATCCACGCTCTGATAGGTGATACTGGGTGGGAGTAATTTGTCGCATTTTATTGAGTTATGAACTAAATTACATGTTTGTTAATTCAATCGATCAATTTTGTTATTTTATCTTTTATTCAAATTTAGAAATTAATTGTCTCTAAGTTTAGAGCATGTTTTACGTCAAAAGTTTTATTTAATAAATATCAACTATATTCGATATAAAACGAATTTTTATTGAAAAATTTTATGCAAGCATTTTGTGTAAGTACGAGTGTGACATTCTTGAATCTTATAACTTAAAATAAATTTCGTATAATTTATTTTGGAACCACTGCGAATCTCTTTCAAAACTAACACATTTCACTTTCTATTTTAATTTGGGTTTAGGGTGTCACATCATGCGCCCCAAGTACAGGATTTACGCTCTGGGTGCGCCTGGATAGTGTCATTGGTCCAGAAATGCGCCCCAGGTGCAACTGTTGCGCTTCAGGTGCACAACTTCTTTTGGTTGATGTTTTCTGCATTTATCTCCTCGTTTTAGCCTGAATTGGGTTTAGGTGTCATCGTAAAAGTTATAGCTATGAAGTTTAGCTTTCATTTGCACTTTGTTTGACTCTAATTGGATATCTAAAACCCCAAACTTAATCTATTGCTTATCTCCAAGTAACAATTAATTTCAGATTTGGTACAGTTAAAAGCAATCACAATGTTGCAAACACATACACTTTGGGAGGACTTTCATATTATAATGGGGCTTAGGTAAAGGTAGGATATTTTAGGATAGTAGGCTTTACTACTTGGAGTTAGGCATACATTTTCAAATTAGTCTACCTCTTTTTATTTTTCTTCACCTTTTCATTGTGGAGATTCTCAAACATTAACAAACGAACCAAGAAAATATTATTTATCAAAGTACACAAACTGATCAATTTTTCTTTTATTTTACTTCTTTTTTTTTCTTCTTTTTGTGAGAATCACCATCCCAAACTTAAAAGGTTGCTATCCCATGAGCAACCCCAAACTTACAATTTTACCAAGATGAGATAAAACTTTTCCTACCTAACTCCAAGTAAGGTGATTGAATTAATGTCAGGTTTTTGGCTTGTAATGTGGCTTGTAACCAAAATAAAATGGCAAGGCTCAAATGGGCTAGCAAAGGATAAAATTTTTGCGGTAGTTAGAAAGGCTCAAACAACCAAAGAAAATTGCACCAGTGTATGAATAAATTACAAGTGATGGAAGTCACAATTAGGGAAAGTTCTGAAGGGATAAGACATGTCTAGATAATCACACAATAAAAAAGTAAAGTGTTTGTGACACCCTAAAACCCAAAATAATATTTATAATAATTTATACCATATTCCTATATAATTTGCAACGGATAAATAAAAATATATTTTCAAGAAAATAAAAACTTTATATTTAATTTAGGATATCACGTTTCTCAAAAATAAAAATAAAAGCATTTTAAACTTATTTTATCCATTAAAATAGTGAAACTCAATAAGCTTGATTTAAATATAATTACTTGATTTAATTCTAAAAACTTACTAGTACTTCTAAGGTTTTCATACAAAAATTCGATTCAAATTAAATAAGTAAAATACAAATTAAAACCCTTATTCCTGGTATCACCTATCAGAGCGGGGTTCCTCCCAGACTTGAACTTCAAGACTCATTAACCTGTAATAACTGCGATTTCGCAAACGCAGGGTCCAACCAGTCAAACACAAACAACGAAGGAGGTGAGTTTCAAAATCATGATGACAATATAATATAAGTAAGAAGAACACGCAAACAATCATAATAGGATCGTATCATTACACAAATATTCCATCAAGAAAATATCACATTCAAAGGTTAAAATCACTCAACGAAAATCAATAGATTTCACTGTAATATCAAATTGTCTAAGAGAAATTATCACCACACACGATACATATTAATAACAACAAAACAATTACAACAAAATGCAATGCTATGCATGAGCTTAGACTCTACTTCGCAATGTGGTACCATTCTAACTCTTAAGTACTTTGTTAGGAGGCTTGATACTATGCCACCATCCCGGTGGACAGACAATTCAAATTGGTCATGTCCTCATAGATCCCCTCAACTCAACCCGAGACACATATACGTGATAGTCGAGGAGGCTCGATAGCATAATCTTGCCTCCAACCCGAGAAAATGCAATGCTACCTCTAAGTCACCTAGGAATTCCCCACTCGAATACCTCCAAGGTCTAACAATCTTGCCTTAAGGCTCGACAGCAGACCGCCACGATCAGGCTTATTCAGTTGTACTTCCCCGAAATCACTAGGCTTGTCAGACCCTACCTATATGATGACAAAATAATATTCACTTCACAATTTCTCAACATTTATTTTCTCCCCCTGTTGGGCTATGATACTCCATTAAGACCGTCATCTCAAACACAAATTGAAATCACATTTATTTTACCAACTATGGGGTTACTTCAATATTCTCATCACAAATTCACAACATCACTATCATTAATCATATCTCATCACATAAACTCATCACAAATTCATAGCATCACTATCATTAAGCATACATCATCACATAGGCTTGTCACAAATTTATAACATCGTTATTATTAATTATACATCATCATAATCACATAAATGTAACAAAATAAATTCACTTTTTATCATCACATCGCATAAACACGTCTAATAAAACACATACACAAAATTCATTCAACATCTAATATCACAATAATATCAAATATCACACATTTAATAAACATAAATCAAACATCACAATAATATCCAATATCACACATTTAACGAAGTTAAATCAAACACCTTATAAATATTTATATTCCATATTTTAATCTCACAATCTCCATATTGTAACATTAATTAATTTATCACTCAAAGGGTTATTGCCGTACGTAGTGAGCCCTAAATGAATCATTGGGAAATACGGTTTTCCCGTTCATCTCAAATTATATTATACTCATGAATTCAAACGCTCTCTCACCCCCCTTACGTTAATTTGACGTTTTCACACACGAATACGATTCCAAGAGCAAACAACCTTTATTCATTGACTCTTTTTCCTTCAATCGATCTAACTCGACAGTTTATGGGTAAACGTTAAAAATAAATTATGAGAAGATACTCTAAAAACTAAATTCGAAATTCGGTCAAGGAAAATTACCATAAATCAGAAACCAAATCAGTGGATAATATAGCCACTTTTTACACGGTCGTTTTGGCATTGATTTCACGCAAATCGGACTTACGGTGAGGGAGAACGGTGCAAAATAACGAATTCTACAAACGAAGAAATCGAGTATTTTAGAGAGGAATTGAGGTTGTTAAAAATCTGGAAAATTATGTTTAATTGACGAGTTAAGTGAATGAAATAACATACTTAAATTTTGGTGAAAATAGAGAAAATTTTCTGGAACAGTTATCGATCACCGGTGTTAAACGATAGGGTTATTGTTGTGTTTCCTCTTTGTTTTCCATCCAACTTCCTTCTCTTTTTTAAGTTTGTTTTATTTTATTAACAAGGATTCATACATGAATCAAACCTATGGTCTCTTTTTAGATTTTACTAGTTTTATTTTTATTTTATTTTTTAAAATACAATTTCATTAATAAAGCATTATTACTATTTCAAAACTAATAATTTATAAATCAAAATAATTAATCTTTTATAATACATTATAACCAAAAATCTCATATTTAAAATAATCTCTATAATAATATTTATTTATTTTAAATACTCAAATTAAAATATTACCATCATTAGAGAATAGTCAAAATTATAAAATAAATAAATATAACATCAACACTTTATATTAATTACTAAATCTTAATAAATATAAATAAAATTACAATGTTATAACAAGTCTATGCAAATAAAGTAAATCAAACACAATATCACTACTATCTCAAGATAATTATTTATAAAACAATAACTAAAAATAAAAAATAGTTATAAATAATTAAAATATAACTACGTGCATACTTAATATCAGTCAAGCGCATCTAAAAGTATTATATTAATTGAGTACACGTAAAATCGTATAAAATATTTTTCTTTAAAATATATATATTACACTAAAATACTATTATTTTTTTAAAATATATCAAATAATAAAATATAATATTTATTATTTATATCGCTCATGTAATCTAAGATTTATAAAACTAGCACATCATATAAATCACCTATATAACAAAAATTAGTCATAAAATTTATCATCATATATTCTAAAATAAATTTAATATTAAATTAATTATTTAAAATCGTACTTAACTAATAAAATAGCTTAATATAAAATTTAGGATAAAAGTTCACAACTAGGACAATAAGAAAAAGTATGAACTATCTAAATGATGCCAAACATATCACTGTAAAGTTTATTTAGTTTTATTTTTAAGTCATTAGTTGGACGCCTCAATCGTTGTCAAGGTGTATTATTTAGTTATATCACACAAAAAACATATAATCTTTCTCACCAAGGGATACATATTTTAAGTGAGGTGGCAATTGCTTGAGTTCAACCAATGGCGTCTTTTTCTTGTTCTTTACATATTTGTCTTCATTCCCTTTCAACTCCTCCCATATAGTATGGATGCAGGGGAAGGGGGATTGGCATAACACTCTTTCTAACGGTAGAATGGATCCTTGATGTTGAACTTCTTTATCGACTATCGAATTGAAAATCTCAATTCGATTGCACCATTCTCTTTCATTTGAATGATCTATGGATTTTAGAATATTGAATGTAATTGTTTCCTTATTTACCTTAAAGGTTAAGGTGTCACACACTTCATTTAACAATTAAAATGACAAAGCACCAAAGATACAAATTAAACAAAATGCACAAATCTTATTTGTTATACTATATGTCCATGCATGATTTCTGAATATCACCACCTCGTAGAGCAAAGAGTCCCACCATTGAACAATGCCCGACCGTTGGACAAATGTTCTTCATAGCTTCATGTTTAGTACCCCACTGTTGATTATTTTTCTGAAATCACATTGTCTTTTCAAGAAACTGTTGTCACATACTCGCGACTAGATCTAGACCACCAATGCATGCATGAATTTTATCACCTTAGTTAATAACAAAATATATCATTCAAGCAGAGCATTCAAAACCATTCAACTTTGTCCTAAACCAACCTATTTTAAACACAGAAGCATCACTTTGAATAACCACCTGTTATCAATAAAAATACGCAAATTTTTTAATTTCATAATATCATTCATAAATATGTAATTCATATAACACATATTTTGAAGATAACACACAAATATAACGAATACATAGTCTTACAATACGTTTATATGATATATAATTCAAGTAGGATAGTCAATGGAGTGACACCCTTACCGTTATGAATGTCGTTGTTAAAGTTCCTATGCAATGGCCTTTGCTCCAAAAACGTCATATCTTCACAAATTAATTTATTACTCACTTAGAGTCAAAACTCATCAATTCCTAATTCCTCTTCAAGGTTTAGTGTTTGCTTAAGGTTTTAAGACACATTATCTCTTTATATTTTTTAAAGATATCAATTCTCTAAAATTAGCAAGCACACAAACCAGTAATAATAAAAAGAAATTTTGAGTCTATATTTGACACAAATGCTTCATTGCAAATCCAATAAAATAAAAGAATCATTTTTCAAATGTTTCTTTTGGACCAAAATCCTAATATAAAAAGTATCAAGGATCCCTAACATTTCATTAGTTCACCTCTAAAAATTTAAAAATAAATTTTAACGATACTTCAACACAAAATCCATTTTAATTATTACAAATTAAATTAACAAATCTATCATAAAATAATTTTTATTTTATAAATCAACACAATATCCACACATAATTAACCTTCTAAAAGAAATAACTGTAACAACAACTTTCGACACATTTATTATTTATAACTATTGGTTAAAACATGATCTTGATTGTCTTCTAATGGATGGAAATTAATTTTTTAAATATATAATTGTGATTTCTAATCAAAATAGATTTTTATACCAGAGGAGTTTAAATTTCATATCAGATAATTGTAAATGAATTATTAGAGTCAATATTATTAATAAAAAATTCACATTCTCCAATTATTTAAAATTATATCATATTACATAGTTTACAATTTAGTTCATTTAATTTTGTATTTTTTATCTTTCAGTTTCATAATATTAATTTGAAATAATAAATCTCAAATTATAGGTTGTTTTAAAATTTAACTTGATCTATAAAGTTTTAAGTTTCAATTTAATTTTCCTTAATTTCGCATAATTTGAATTATTAAATAATAAAAAACAAATTTTTTGAATCAAAACACATTTTTTGAATCAAAATACTGGCGTACTTTTCAAAACCAAAATGCGAAAAGAAAAGGAATGGAAAAGTAGACAAGGTTTTATATCGTAAGCACTCAAAAAATAAAATTTAAGAACGAGTAGATGAAATATTTAGATTATACAGAACAATATAGTATAATAACAAAAATTAAATAAAAGCAAATTAAGAATATTTTTTAATTTAATTACTAACAACAATTATAAAACTTTTTAATTAAATCAACAATTCAATTGATAATCAATGAAAACACAGTCCTTGAAATAGAGCCAAACTGAATGGATTTTGTGTAGTAAAAATACCAAAACCATTAGGAATATATATATATATATATATATATCTTTGAGTATCAATTAATTTTAATTTAATTTAATTAAAAATCTTTAATTAATTTGGTGAAGACAAACTTTTAACGTAAACTTTAGACAATTAGAACATAAAATAAATAGAAAAGATATATAATTATATTTTTCATTTTAAAATTACACAATATAACCAACTGTTATGAATTGTTACAATTTGTATCATCCTTATTGCTATTTTCTTCGGTGTAGTTCTTCAAGCTTCCTTTACATTGTACCCCTTGAGTAGCATCATGGAATCCTATACGTAATTGAAAAACATGTGAAGAATTAATACAATAAGAGCAAAAAATATATGTGCTTGTGTGAGAGTTATTTAAGATAGAAGAAGATAAACTTACGTATTACAATCAGTCTTAGGATCCAATGAAAAAGAAAGAGGGATGCTACAAAGTTGGGGGAGTTGTTTTACTCTATCAGGGTTAACTCCAAATTTTGTGGAAGCTGCCTTAAAATATTTACAAATATCTCTTCGAATAGCAGTAGTGTTGGCCTTTTTGAATACATTATTTGCTCCTATACAACAATCAGGAGATGGTTTTGATGGGATAGAACCCTCCAAAAAAGGCACACATGGAATCAAGGAGAATGCAGCTTCGCTGCATGTGATGTCATCAATTTGACTTGCATTCATTGTCGTTATGAACAAACTAAAAACCATCACAACCACAAAAATAACAACATTTTTCTTTCGTGACATTTTAATTTCGATATTGATATTTGATGTTTCAATGAATTTATTGTTGTGATCAACCACTAGAAACATCCTTTTATTTATAGGTTGGATCAATTACCATTTACAATTTTAAGGAAACTATTCATACGGCTGGATTTGTTACATTTTTAATTAAAATACATGGTCCAATAACAATTAAGGCAATAGATTTTTAGAATTACTTTGAATTTATTATCCATTACTATATTATTAAAGTATAATTTGTTTTGTAATAAAAACAGTTGAATGTATTAATTATCATTAAAACTCAATTCAATTGACAAATAACTATTTTGTGTACGTTTCTAAATGATGTTTACTGCTCCATCTACAAATAAAATACAAAGTATAACTTATTCCATATACAAAATTATATTTCGAATCAACACAAGAGCCATTATATTTTATGCCTAATCTATTTTTATATACATCTAGTTATTATGTAAACTAATATGATTTTTTAGTAAACTACTCACCGATAGAGATGGGAATAGACTAGGCCGTTTGTAGGGGCCTATGGTCTGGCCTACTTATGGTCTGGTCTGACCTATTTAATAAAAAGATTAGGCTCAGCTGTTTTTGAAACCTATTTATTTAAATAGGTCAGGTTCAGGATTATAAAAAAGCCTATTAGAATTTACAGGTCAGCCTATATATATTTATTATTTATTAATATTATTTTTTATTATTATATTAATAATATTATTTTCTATTATAAATTCTATCAATTAGGCAATCACTTAGTAATCATTCCATATTCCATATTCGGTAGCGGTTCAATCAATCAATTTGTCTAAGTTTAAGAGGTAATAATGGCTGCATTTAAAACGACTTTTAAAAAGGCTTCTAGGCCAGACTATTAAAAAGGCTAGGTCATGCCAAAAAAAAGTCTATGATAGGCCGTAGGCCGAAAAAATAAATCATAGGCCAGGCTCAGACCTTTCAAAGCTTGGCCTGGCCTCGCCTATTCCGACCCCTACTCACTATGTTATGTGTTGTATCTCCATCCAATAACTTTTATATATTATATGTTATAATACTTTTAAATTTATTTTCTTTTTATTTTTGTAATAATTTGAATTAAAAACTCCTTAATGTTGTATCCAAAAAATAAAAATATTTCCAATAGTTGTGAGATAGAACTACTTAAGAATTTTATTTTTATTTATAAACTTTTTAGACCCAAGAATTTTAATTTAGTTAAATCTGCATTTTTATTGTTTATTAAAATAAGATAAAATAAACTACACTTCAATCATCAGTTTTTGTTAATAATAATAGATCTGATTTTTTTTTGTATTTCCAAAAAATCCATTGAAAAATAATTTTCAAAACTAAATATAGAACTTTGTAAAATTGAATTTTGAATATCATAATTCAAATTAGCCACACCCACGGTTTTATTACAATAAACAAATTAATAAATTTATTAATA
This sequence comes from Cicer judaicum, assembly GCA_037974835.1. NCBI lineage: Eukaryota > Viridiplantae > Streptophyta > Magnoliopsida > Fabales > Fabaceae > Cicer > Cicer judaicum. The sequence continues at coordinate 2,154,981 of JBBPBS010001075.1, read as the reverse complement.
AATTTTTTTATAATAGTGATTTATAA
>JBBPBS010001075.1:2125624-2154496 GCA_037974835.1 Cicer judaicum | reverse complement strand
GTAAAAAAATATATAAATAATATATTTATTAAGGAGCTTTTAATGCGAATTATTACAAAAATAGAAAAAATAAATTTAGAGATATTATAATATCAAAAAATTATTAGGTGGAGATACAATCACATACCGTCTTCAGTTAATAATTTAATTTTATGAATTAATTAAATTCAATAGTTATTATTAATAGTTCTTGTTTTAACAATAAATATTAATTCGATATATAAAGTAGTAATGTAAAATTATTAGAGTTTAGCCCTTATAAAAAATTATCTTATCTATCAACATATGTAACATTTCATTATCTGTCTAATTAAATTTATTATTGATATGGTTGTTATATACAAAAAAAATAAATTCTTACTATTTTTATTGAAAAGTGTTTTCTTAAATATTTACTATAAATAAATTTTTTAGAGGATACTATAAATAGTTATTACTTGCATCTTTACAATTTTTTGTAATTAAAAAAACAAATCAATTTCTTTTTAACAGAAGAAGGACTATCTCATTTGATTATAAGTTTAAGGAGCAAATACACTTAACAGTATAAAAAAAAAATTCATATCAATATATATATATATTTTGTTTAGGTAACATAAAATACAAAGTTATCCTATGTAGTCAACAAGGAAGGACTCCAATAATGTTTTAAAATGGCTACTCTAAAATATATTGTTCTTCTTATTAAAAAGATCTAGCTCATTTCTATCTAAGTGTTCTCCTTTATAGTCTTTTCTTTTTTTACCCAATGGTCTTCTTTGGGACGTCCAAGCCCATTAGATTTAGTTTTAGAGGTCCATGCTACTTGTCGCGTGGGCCGTAGGAGATGGCGACCTCTGTAATTAGATGTTGAAATAGGTTAGGCTAAGTTAGACTTTGAAAGGTTTGAGCCTGACTTATGATTAATTTTTTAGGCTTAAGTCTGGGAAACGGACTATCACAGACTTTTTTTTCAGTCCGACCTAATCGTTTTAAAAGTCTAGTTTAACCTGAAAGCGTATTTAAAAGACATATTAACATTAACATATTTAATTTTATATTTTACATATCTATATATATTATACAAAAAATGATTTTTCTAACAAAATAATTTAAAAAAAATCTGAAACAAATACTATTTAAACACTAAAAAATAATTTTTGATTTCAAAAAATATATTTTTTTCTGAAACAAATGCACCCATTATTATCTCTCAAACAAATATGATACGACTACCGAATGATTGCTTAATTGAACAACTACTACATATAGAATCTCTATCGAATATGAAATGACTACCGAATATGGAACGACTATTGAGTGATTGTCTAATTGATAAACTTTAAAATAGGAAATAATATTATAAATAGTAATAATAATAATAATAATAATAATAATAATAAAATAACATTAATAAATAATAAAATATATATAGGCCGGTTTATCAGACCTAATAGACTTTTTTATAAACCTGAGTGGCCTATTTAAATAAATAGACTTTAAAAATAGGCAGAGTCTAACCTTTTTAATAAATAGGCCAGGCCATGCCATAGACCCCTAACGAACGACCTAGCCATTATACAAAATATAATACATCTTAATAACATAACATCATCATCTATTCACCCCAAGTCCATGCTAAAATCATGTTATTTGCTATGATATACGTAAAAATAAAGGGTGAGATAATAATCTCATTGAGTTCTATAAAAAGAGGAAGTGCAATTTGAAATATTTCTATTTAGATGAAATTTTTAACATAACAAGTATTATCAAGTTCTTAACAATTCAACTATTTTCCATAAATTATGGATAGTCTATCTCAACGTGGACCACCAAGATAATTGTGATCATTGTCCTTTGTAAAGTAGGTATGAAGTTTCAACATATAATATTTAGAGAAAAATTTCAAGAAAAATTGAATTAGAATTTTCTGAGACCAAATACAAAATTTAACACCAGACAATCCACCAACATTCAATACATAATATTTTTATTCAATATCAAATTAGAACTAACACAACATACATACATAATGAATTCTTGAAAAGTTGAACGGAAGTGCTAATAATACCTACATGCAAAACTTTACAATTTCCCTCACTTGCAATTTCAAAACACCCATTTTTTCAAGACCTTAAAAATGAAATTTTCAATAAAAAAAAAAAAAATCAATCCAAGAGCACACATGCAACATAAAAAACCAGTTGTACAGGAAAATAACTCGCATTCTTTGACAAGGAAGAATTCCTCCTATAGCTCGTATTACTTTTACTTCTACTTAGATAGATTAAAGGTGAAATTCTTAAATTTGATCTTTATCTTCTTTTGGTGGTTCTTTAAGGTGTAGATGATACTAAAGATGAAGAAAAATATGTGTGAGATCATATTGAAGAGAAAGAAACTTTGAAGCTTGCTACCATAGAAATAAGTTTTGTTAGGTAGGGAGGTGGATAATGAACAGTAATAGAATGAGAAAATAAGTATTAGTGTTGAAGGTTTGGTATTTTAGTATCTTTCTTTTCGCAGTCTCATCTTTGATAAATGATTTTAATGATTGGTTTTTGGTATTTTAGTATCTTTCTAAATGGGGGAGGATTTAGCAACTCGTCTCACTACCATATAAATACTTAAAAAAGGTTAAGATAGTAATTAGATCCCTAATCTTTGTAGTTAAGTAATAAAAATTATATAGTAGCAATGTTTGATTTACATTGTTTTCAACAATGAGAGAAGAAGAGTGGTAGTATTATGAAGGATAAGTGCTAATGGATGTATATATACTACTCTTCTCCTTTCTCTTTTACTTACACGTCGCACACAACCCATACACACATTCACATTTTCTCTTCTTCCTTCATCACAAGTCCAACTCTTTCGTTTTCTCCTACCACATGTTTCCCTCTTGTTTCTTGTGCTTTTTTGTCTTCTTTCTACCCCTTGCATGTCCTAGATCAAGACACTAAAATTCCAAACCTTCAACACTAATACTTATTCTCTCATTTTGTTATTGTTCATTATCCACCTCCCTACTTCACAAAACTTCTTCCTACGGTTGCAAGCTTTAGAGTTTCTTTCTCATCAATATGATATCCAAATAACAAATACGGAGCAAATAGACATGGATATATAATAATTATAGAAAAATATAACTAAATTATACATTTCATTTAACAATTAAAATCACAAAGCACCAAAGATACAAATTAAACAAAATGCACAAATCCTATTTGTTACACTATATGTCCATGCATAATTTCATAATATCACCACCTCGTAGAACAAAGAGTCCCACCATTGGACAGTGTTCGACCGTTGGACAAATGCACTTCAGAATTTCATGTTCAAGTATTTTTCTAAATTACGTTGTCTTTTCAAGAAATTCTTGTCACGTACTCGCAACTAGGTCTAAACCATCAATGCATTCATGAATTTCGTCACCTTAGTTAGTAACAAAATAGATCATTCAATCAGAGCGTCCAAAATGATTCAACTTTGTCATAAACAAACTTAGTTTAGACACAAATGCATCACCTTGAATAACCACCCGTTATCAATAAAAATATGCATATTACTTAATCTCATAATATCTATCATTCATAAATGTGTATTTCATATATAACACATATTTTGAAGATAACACACAAACATAACGAATACATAATCTTACAATACATTTATATTACATATAATTCAAGTAGAAAAGTCAATGAAGTGATGCCTGTGACACCCTAAATCCCAAAATAACATTTATAATAATGTATACTAAATTATTTGAAGAAAACTTGCAGCGGATAAGGAAAATCTATTAAAGAGAATAAAAACTTTAATATCTAATTTATGATATCACATTTCTCTAAATACACATCAAACAATTCAACTTTGTTCCTCAATTAAAATAGTACAATATCAATGAACTTGATTTAACTAGAATTTCTTGATTTAATTCCCAAGACTTACTCATACTAAGTTTTCATATAAAAAGTCATTTGTAATAACATAAGTAAAATACACATTACAACTCTTAATTCTCGTTAACACATATCAGAGCGGGATTTCTCCCAAACTTGAACTTCAAACTGATTAACCTGTAATAACTGCGATTTCGTAAATGCAGGGCCAAGCCAGTCAAACATAAACAACGAAGGAGGTAAGATTTGAAATCATGTTGATAGTATAATATAAATAAGAGGAACATATAATTAATCATCAATAAACCGTATCATTACACAAACATTCTTCAAGGAAAAACATCACATTATATAGTCAAAATCAAGGAAAATCAATACACTTCACTGTAACATCAAATCATCACAGAAATTATTATCACACACAATACATATTAATCACAAGAAAATGCAATGTTATGCATGAGCTTAGACTCTACTTCACAATATGGTATTATTCTAACTCTAAAGTACTTGGTTAGGAGGTTTGATACTATGCCACCATCTCGGTGGACGGACAATTCAAATAGGCGCTCATAGATCTTCTCAACTCAACCCAATGCACATATACGTGACAGTCGAGGTAAACGTGTGTTGTGTGGTTGCTCCCGACATTTGGAGTGCTACCTCCAAGTCACCCAGGAATTCTCCACCCGAATACCTCCAAGGTCTAATAATCATGCCTTAAGACTCGACAGCAGACCGCCACGATCAGGCTCATTCAGTTGTACTTCCCCGGAATCACTAGGCTTGTCAGGCCCTACCTATATGATGACAAAATAATCTCCACTTCACAAATTCTCAATATATTTTCTCCCCTCGTTAGTTTAGACTACTCCATTAAGAGCATCATTTTTAGGAATCATCACTATCTCATCAACCATGGGGTACTTCAATATTCTCATCACAATTTTATAACATCATTAATAATACATAATCATGATCATCATATAAACTCATCACAATTTCATAATATCACTATCATCAATCAAACATCATCATTATCATCACATAAATATATGTCATACAAAGCATCCATCTTTTATTATCACATCACATAAATTCGTCTAATCAAACATATGCACATAATTTCATTCAACATCCAACATCACAACAATATCAAATATCAAATACCACACAATTATTCAAAATTAAATCAATCAACATCTTATAAACATTTCTATTTAACATTTTAATCTCACAATCCCAATATTTTTACATTAATTAATTTATCTCTCAAAGGGCTACTGCTGTACGTAGCGATTCCCGGATGAATTGTTGGGAAATACAGTTTTCTCGTTCATCTCACAATATATTATGCTCATGAATTCAAACGCTCTCTCACCCCTTACCTTATTTAGAAGGTTTCTCAAACACATAAATCAATGGAAATTTTCAACAGCAACTGTAGATCGACAACAAACAGCGAACGGATCCGAATAAACGATGAGCTCACAAAATCGTTGAAACTTGATTGTTAAATTATGATGAGCTTAAAAATATATTTTAAATAATTAATAATATTTTATGAACAAAAATGGAGGCAAAACGACGAGAAAAAACTGCAGAAAAAGTCTCACCGACTCGTTCGAGCGCCGGAAAGATTCGACGTCAACTTCACCGAAAAATACAAATGAGTAGTGCTTCCAGAAGGTTTCGACGAGAGGAATCCAAAAATGATATCATTTTTTTGAGACAACAAATGCGGTGATCTGAATCGGTCAAAAATAGCTAGCCTAAGGAAAGAAACGCAGCTATTTCTGATTAAACGGAGCCACAGTCGTTAAAATTGATGCCAAAAAAGGATTCAGTGGCCGATTTCGTGTGGGTTAGAGGTTGAGATCGTTTCAAAATGGAAAGGAATTGGTGGGGATGAATTTTAGGCAAAACTGGTTTATTTTAAGGATACATGTAATGCGTGTGCTAAGGAAGAAAAAAAAATTTAGGACAGATGGATGGGTGCAGGTAGCAGATGTACCAAGTGCATGAGTAAAACAAGCTGTAAGGCCCAACATAGGGGAGTCTAGTCTGTGTGTGATGCAGGAATGGAGGTGTAATGAGTCATTCGCAGGTGTAGGAAACAAAAGTCCAACCAGTAATAGCCCAAATTAATATGCAGAAGTAGAAAATAGGGGTGTAAACAGTTGTTTGGTACATAATTTCTTTTTTTTTTTTTGTATTTCTAAAAGCCCTTAATAAATAAATAGTTTATTTTACTTTTCTATAAATGTTTCTCCAAAATACTCATTTTAACATAATATTATCAATCCTTAACATATATAAATATAATTTTAACCAAAACTCTCATATTCAAAATAATAACTATGATTATTACTGTAACATCTTTCAAAATAATGACATAAAAGTAAATCATCTTTATAGAATAGTCGAAATGATAAAATAAATAAATATAACATCAACAATTTATATTACTTACTAATTAAAAATAAATATGTGCAACTATATAAAAATAAAGAAAATCAATATTAAAATTACTAATATATCAAGATAATTAATTGTAAAATAAATAATTAAAATAACATAAATTTATAAATAATTAAATCTAATTTTGTGTGCACTTAACATGAGTCAAGCATACAAGAAAATATCACATTAACTGCAACGCACATATACATGTAGAGTCACCTAAAATCTTATTCTTTCAAATATCTACATTAAAATACTATTATTTATAGAAAAATATATAAACTAATAAAATATAATATTTGTTATTTATATCACTTATTTAGTCAAATATATACAAAACTAGCGTATCATAGAAAGCTCCTATATAACGAAGGTTAGTCACAAGATTTATCTACATATATTTTAAAATAGTTTTAACACAAAATTAATTATCTAAAAGCCTATTTCATTAAAAAAAATATTTATTATAAAATTTGTGGTGTTATAATGCCCTTACCGTTATGAATGTTGTTATTAAGTTTCCTACACAACGACTTTTGCTCCAAAAATGTTACACATTCACAAATTAATTTATTACTCACTTAGTGCCAAAACTCATATATTCCTAATTCCTACTCAACGTTTGGTGTTTGCTTAAGGTTTTAAGACACAATTTCTTTATATTTTTAAAAGATATCAATTCTCTAAAATTAGCAAGCACACAAATATAATGATGAAAAGAGATTTTGAGTCTATATTTGACACAAGTGCTTCATTGAAAATTCAATCAAATAAAAAATCATTTTTCAAATATTTCTTTTGAACCAAAATTCTAATATAACAAGCATCAAGGATCCCTAACATTTCATTAGTTCACTTCTAAAAACATAACAATAAAGTTTAACGATACTTCAACACAAAATCCATTAAATCCATTTTAATTATTACAAAATAAATTAACAACTCTATCATAAAATTATTCTTATTTTATAAATTAACACAACATCCACACAATTGTCTCATAAAAATCATAATTTTAATTAACCTTCTAAAAGAAATAACTATAACAACAACATTCAACACAATTATTGTTTTTAAAAAAATTATTATTTTAAACATCAATAAGATTTCTAAAACTTTCTTCAACACTCAAATTATCACAACTTAAAATTTTAACCAAATAAAAATTTAGTTTGTAGCAATTTCTATTGATTAAAATATGATCTAGTGTGTATAACGACTTCTACCAGATGAAAATTAATTTTTGACATATATAAATGATTTTTCTAATCAAAATATATTTTTATATCAGAAATGGAGTTTAAATTTCATATCAGATAATTGTAAATTGGTTATTAGAGTCAACAATATTAATAAAAATTTCACATTCTCCAATTATTAAAAAATATATCATATTGCATAGTTTACTATTTAGTTCATTTAATCTTTCAGTTTCGTAATATTAATTTGAAGTAATAAATCAAAAATATAGGTTGTTTTGATATTTAATTTGATCTATAAAGTTTTATGCATCCTCATTAATTTGAAGTAATAAATCTCATCATGATATGCATCCTCATTATTATTATGAACTTGATAATTTATCAATGGACGATGCATCACCTTGTTGATGTTTTATCGGCTTTATTGTTGAAGATATTAGGTTTTCATGAATTTTTTTAGTTTAGACTTTAATGATTTGGATTTATGAAATATTGTACCTTTACGTTTTGACTGTGCATAATTGTGACGTATCAGTCACATGTTTTGATGATAACTACAAGTATCTATCTTCTTTGTTTTGATGAATTTTTTGGTTGAAATTTTATAGTAAAAACCAAATTATGGATTTTAATTTGAGCACTTTATGATTGAAAATGTAATAGATGAATATGGAGGTAGGTGAGACGTAGTAAATAAAATAAAAACAAAAAAGTAGGGTCAACCTCTCTACTGTTATGCTTTAGGTGGAAAAACTGAGGTAAAGAAACTAAAGATTGAGCGAGTGATGAGAATTAGGCCTTGTATATTCATTCCATTCTAAATTGAAAATACAACACAGCTTTTATAACCTTCTAACTACTAACAGACTCTAACAAACTTCTAACTAACTCTATTTTTGGTATTAACTCTCAACACCCCCCTTTAATACCAACGATACAAGAAAAAACATTTGACACTCTATTCACCATGTGCTGCAAACAGCAATTCTCAATCAGAATTTCACAATATTCAACATATTCCTCAGCTTTATGAATCTCTCAGCTTTCAAAGCTTTAGTCATAATGTCTGCCAATTGATATTCAGTTATGCAATGCTTTAATCTGATTCTTCCCTTTGTGACTTGGTCTCTAAGAAAGTGGAACTTTGTTTCTATGTGTTTACTGCGCCCATGAGAAAGAGGATTTTTTGCTAAATCGATTGCAGACTTGTTATCAATCTGCAGTTCCATTTCTTGTCCAATATCTACCTCGAGTTCCTTCAACAATGAAGATAACCATAATGCTTGGCAGGCTGCACCACAAGCTGATATATATTCAGCTTCACAAGTGGAAAGGGCCACCACAGATTGCTTTCTTGAGCTCCATGAAATAGGACCACCAGCAAACATAAAAACATTTCCTAAGGTACTTCTTCTATCCTGCTTGTCTCCACACCAATCAGAGTCTGAAAATGCTACAAGTTGTAGCTTACCCTTCCCTGATTGATTAGGAAATAGGACACCAAAATTCACTGTCCCTTTCAAGTATCTCAAGATCCTTTTATCAGCTGCTAAATGAGATTGCTTTGGTTGAGCCATGAATCTACTGACCATCCCAACACCATAAGAAATCTCTGGCCTGCTATGATAGATGAATCTCAAACAATCCACCAGCTGTCTAAACAGTGTTGCATCAACAAATGGTTCATCCTCTGGCACTTCCAGCTTCAGATTTCCCTCTACTGGAACTCTGACTTCATTGCAATAAGTCATTTTGAAGCTTTTTAGCACATCTGTAACATACTTCTTTTGATGCATTATTATTCCATCTTTAGTCTTGACAAATTCCATTCCGAGGAAATAAGCCAACTCACCCAGATCAGACATTTCAAATTCTGATTTAAGTTTCTGCTTCATTCTTTCAATTTCTGTTGCACCACTGCCTGTAATAATCAAATCATCTACATACAAGTAGATCAGCACCATATCACCATTACCGAGTATTTTGATGTAGACTCCATACTCAACTATACACTTTCTAAAACCAGATTGAGTCAGAAAGGAATCTATTCTTTTGTTCCAAACTCTTGGAGCTTGCTTTAGCCCATAGAGTGCTTTCCTCAGTCTAAGCACCTTCCCTTTACTGTTTGCAGCTTCAAATCCAGGGGGTTGAGATACATAGACCTCTTCATCAAGAGGACCATTTAGAAAGACATATTTTACATCTAGCTGCAGTAGTTTCCAGTTATTCCAGCTTGCCAAAGACACAACAACTCTAACTATTTCAAATCTAGCAACAGGAGAGAACACTTCACTGTAATCAAATCCCTCCTTTTGCATGAAACCTTTGGCTACCAATCTTGCTTTATGCTTTGCTATACTCCCATCTGGTTTCAATTTCACCTTATATATCCATTTCACACCAATGGGTGTCTTGCCTTGAGGAAGAGTGGCAAGTTCCCATATGTTATTTTTCTCAAAGGATCTAATTTCTTCCTTCATAGCATTGAACCAAATGTTGTTTTCTATTGCTTCCTTGAATGTCACAAGTTCAGCTTCAGCCATGAAAACTAAGTGAACTAGTTCTCCATCATCTGCAATGGCACTATCTGGAAACACTTCATAGTCTTGAAGTCTAGTAGGCAAGTTTTTGTTTCTCATATATCTTCTCTCAACACCATCTTGGTCTAGATTTTCCTGCACTTCTTCATTGTTAACTTGTTGTTCAATGACTTCAGTGTTTGTTGATGATTCAGTTTCTGTAGGTAATCCAAAAACTGAACCATTATTTCTGTCTAGTTCTCCCCAACTACTTGTTTCATCAAAGTACACATCTTTGCTATATGTAACTTGCATAGAGGAAGGATTTAGTAGCTTATAAGAACCTGTTGGATGATAACCAATAAAGATAAGCTTTTCACTCTTATCCTCTAGTTTGCTTCTTCTCTGATCAGGAACATGTCTGTAGCATACAGAACCAAAGACTTTGAGATGTCTAATTGATGGTGTCTTGCCTGTCCAAACTTCCTCAGGCCCTTTATCCTCTAATTGTAGAGTAGGACATTTGTTTAGTATATACACAGTAGTAACCACTGCTTCTCCCCATAGAGCTTTGGGAAGGTTCTTGCCTTTCAACATACTCATAACCATGTGCATTATGGTTATGTTCCTCCTTTCAACAACACCATTGTGTTGAGGTGTGTAAGGAGCAGTCACTTCATGAACAACACCATTTTCAATGCAAAATCTTTCAAGTTTAGAGGAAGTAAATTCCCCTCCACCATCAGTTCTAAGTATCTTCAATTGTTTTCCAGATTGCTTCTCAGTAAGCACTTTAAAATGTTTCAAATTGGAAAAGACTTCACTCTTGGCTTTGATCAGATAAATCCATTTTTTTCTGCTGAACTCATCAACAAAAAGCAGAAAATATTTGTTTCCACACACATCAACATATACAACTTGCAGTAAATCAGTGGCTCTAGTTGGAGTATAATTGCTAAAGGAATTCCTAGTTTGCTTGCACAGTAAGCAATTCTTACATATAGTCTTAGGAATCTTAATATGAGGCAATCCTAGAACCATTCCCCTTGACTGTAACAATCTCAAGTATTTAAAGTTTAGATGACCATACCTCATATGCCATAGCCAAGTTTCATCAGTAATCTCTGCTACATTGAGACACTTTGCATCAAGTGCTCCAAACTTGACTTGGAAGGTTCTGTTTCTGGTTAGAGGTACACTCGGGAACTTCTTTTCTGTGTCATCATAAACATCCAGAATTCCATGTTGCAAGTTCATGCTGAAACCTTTCTCCAATAACTGCCCAATGTTGATCAAATTACTCTTCATGGCTGGAACATACAGAACTTCAGTTATCAGGGCTTTCTTGCCATCTCCCTTTCTGATTAAGACATCACCAGTGCCCTTAGCATCAACAGTTTTGTTGTCTGCAAATCTAACCTTGGTTTTCCTTGACTCATCAAAACTTACCAGCCATTCTTTATGACCAGTTATGTGGTTTGAACATCCTGAGTCAAGATACCTTACTTCATCACTTGTAACATTATCTTTGGTTATCATCATGAGTAATCTGCATGGATCTTCACTATCTGTTGTTTCTTCCTTGACCAAATTAGCATCAGCGTCAGGTTTTCTTCTATGATCATCACTGTTATTGGAGGCATGACATTCTGAACTATAATGTCCAAAATTGTTGCAGCTGTAACACCTTACTTTCCTTTTATCAACATTTTTCTTGCCTTTGAATTGCTTGAACCCTCCTCTTCTGTTAGAAGATTCAGGTTGATCTGACTCAGCCTTGATATTCTCATAATTACTGTAATTTCTTTCAAAACTGCCTCTGAAGTTTCTTTCCCTTCCTCAATACTTATGATCAGATTTGCCCCTAGAGCCACCTATGTTGAAAGTTTGTGCCTGTAAAACTTGATCAGTAGCAGATCTCTCACCATTTCATTCATTTAGTCTCTGCTCATGTGCTTCCAAGGAACCTTGAAGTTCCTCAATCTTTAAGGTATCAATCTTTCTTGACTCCTCAATAGCCACCACAATGTGATCAAATCTTTGTGTGAGAGTTCTTAGAATTTTCTTAACTATAGTAAGGTCAGAAACCACCTCACCACATGATTTCATTGAGTTGGTGAGGATGAGAATTCTATTGAAGAATTCAGACACCTTTTCATTCTCATCCATTTGCATGAGTTCATATTGTCTCCTCATTGTTTGAAGCCTAACTTTCTTCAATTGTTCAGCACCAGCATTGCACTTTACCAGAATTTCCCATGCCTCCTTCGAGGTTGCTGCATTTGAAATTTTTTCAAAATGAGGTGGATCCACAGATTAGTGAAGAATCACCATGGCCTTGCAATCTTTCTTCTTGTTCTCCTTGTGTGTCAGCTTATGTGCATCAGTGGCATTCACCACTAGAGGTGGGTATCCCTCTTCAACAATGTTCATAACATCTTGATACCCAAGAATCGCTTTCATTTGAACACACCATCGGTTCCAATTCTTGCCATCAAGAACTAGAAAGTTGGAGACAACATTCCCAGGGTTGAGACTCGTTCTTCACAGCTTCTTGCAAGTTGGTGCGTGATCTTTTTCTGTTGTAGTGAAAGAAAAGAAACAAGGATCGTACTAAGCTCTATGATACCACTTGTTATGCTTTAGGTGGAAAAATTGAGGTAAAGAAACTAAAGATTGAGAGAGTGATGAGAATTAGGGCTTGTATATTCATTCCATTCTAAATTGAAAATGAAACACAACTTTTATAACCTTCTAACTACTAACAGACCCTAACCAACTTCTAACTAACTCTATTTTTGGTATTAACTCTCAACGTCTACCGCTACAGCAAACATAAGTTTTTTCCAAAAAAAAAAAAAAAAAGGTTTCATCAAAGGTAGATGCTAAAGTTAGCATTTGTTATACATATGCAAACACGAATGCAAATGAAAAATTGAATCATTACTCTATCATTTGAAACGCTACATAGCATCCGCTTAAAACTATTTGTATTGCTTTGATTTGACGTCTACTTGGCAGACACCAAGTGCTTTTCTTCGAGGTTCTCAATGTCTTCCACGATGCATACACAAATTTTCGACGCTAAATACATACTTTAGAGCCCATTTTTACCCTATTAGCGTCTATTTTTGGTCAACGCTAAAACTGACTTTTGTTGTAGTCATTGACACCATAAGAAGAAATGGATATGGTTTATAATAGGTAACTAAATTCACGGTGATTATGCAAACTAGATATACATAGCATCTCGGTGATCACATAGGAATATATCAGTTAAGATAATGTATAGTTTTATGAATTAATTGAATATATGGACCTTGTTCACGTATGTTTACATGAACTAAGTTTGCATACCATACCGCCTATAAATTTTAAAATTACAGGTCATACATGAATTTTATTTATTAATGTATTTGTACTTGATTTATGTTTGCATAAAATCTAGTAATTAACATATATGTAAACTTAATTTAATTAAAATTTTGACTAAAAAAAACGCGAACACCATAAATAGCGAGGATTTCATATATCTAAGCAATGGAATTGTAAAGGAACATCTTGTGCAAGTTCCTTCAATCTTCTATCTACTTTTTCTGCATATTTTTATATTAGGTTAGAGATTGAGTGAGATATGAGGTGACAAATCATGAAAATAAAGAATGATAGAATAAAGGTGCTAGAAGTATAAATGAGTGAAATAGCATTTTAGGTATTTAAATTATTTATTAATATTTTGGGATGTAACTGAAAAAAAAGAGTGTAACTAATAGAGAAATTATATAAATATGATTTGGATACTAAAATTACAAACTATCAACACCCCTAATTAAAGAGGAATGTACTGTGCACCCCCCTTATTTTACCTTCCACCCCCAACCATAAGGAAAAGACCATATTGCCCCCTAGTTTCATCTATAAAAACCTCACAAAAAATTTACTTTCCTTTTTTCACCCATTTCTTCAAAACTCTGAAATATTCGAACCTCCTACCCTATCAAAACTTCGAATCTTTAAAACCTCCGAAACCAAAAAGTAAGACAGTTTTCGAAAATTTCCTTGGGGTTGAAAGTTTCGAAACACATTTTGTTCAGAAAATATTAAACTTTCGTTAAACATGAAAGTTTCGAAACACAGGTTTTCAAAAGTTTCCTTGAGGTTGAAAGTTTCGAAGGACATTTTTTCCAGAAAATATCAAACTTTCGAAACTTTTTGTCAACATGAAAGTTTCGAAACATGAAACTTTCCAAAGTTTCAATATGGAACTTATTCGAAAATTTTGAATCAGGAGGTTTCAAATGTTTGGTATATATGGAAACATCAAATTTCGGAAGTTTAAGAAACGAAAGTTTTAATTTTTTAATAATAAATAATAATAAATTAATAGTAATAAATAATAATAAATATATAGTAATAAATAGTAATAATTAATACTAATAAGTAGTAATAAATTTCCTACTTAATTTTAAAAATAGTAATAAAATTAATTTATAATAATATTATAAATTTATTTCTTAAAATAAAATTTTAATTATCAATTAAAACTTTCAAAACTTTCGATTTTTTTGAAATTTTTGAAATTGAATTACTTCAAAAAAAGTTTCGAAATGTATTTCGAAAATTTGAAATTTTCGAGCATTATGTTTCGGAAGTTTCAAATTCATCAAAACTTTCAAAAGTTTTGAGGTTTTCTGAAAAATTAAATTTCGAAAATTTCAAATTTAATAAAACTTTCGAAAATAGGAATGAGAAATAGAGTGACAATTTTTTTATTATGATTTTATACAAAAAAAAAAAGAACAAAATAGTCTTTATAAAAAAATGGGGGGTGGGAGGTAAAAGTGAGGGGTGCACGATACAATTCCCCTAATTAAATGTCTCTAATTAATTCTGAATTTTGGCTTGGCCCAATATTAAAGACAACCTAACCCAAAGACACTGAAGTTCGTTGAAAAAAAAAATGAAATTTGTTGAAAAATAAAATAACAAATAGCATTTTAGGTATTTAAATTATTTATTAATATTTTGAGATGTAACCAGAAAAGAAAAAAAAATAAAGTAAAAGGAGTGTAATTAATAGAGATCTTATATAAATATGATTTTGATACTAAAATTACAAACTATCAACACCCTTAATTAAGAGAATTGTACCATACATCTCCCATATGCATTTCTCATCTCTCCTCCTCATTCAAAATACCATTTTGCCCTTTTTTACTATGTATAAAATATTCAAAAAAAAATTACCACTCCATTATTCACGCCCTTTAGAAAATTATAAAATCTACCTTACCATTCGAATATTTTTAAACTTTTGAAATATAAAAAGTTAGTGCTTTTGGATATTTTTGAAACTTTTAATAAATTTGAAACTTTCAAAATGTATTTTTTTAGAATTCATAAAAAATTTCGAAACTTTTGATCAATTTGAAATCTTTGAAACACAGTTTCTCAAATTTTTGAAGGTTTCCATAAGTTTGAAACTTTCGATACATAAATTTCCAGAAAATATCAAAATGTTCAAAACTTTGAAATTTTCGAAGTAATGCAATTTCAAAAAATTTGAAACTTTCGAAAGTTTCAATTTATATGAAACTTTAGAAATGATAATTATATTTTATTTTAAAAAATGAATTTATAATATTATTATTAATTAAATTTATGATACTTTTTGAAATGGGGTAAGAGTAGAGTTAAGGTTTTTGCTTCAAGAACGACTATAGATTCTACAAAAAAAACTCATTATCGTTATGGTATTATTACTAATAATTCACCACCGATGAAATTTTAATTATAATATTTTGATGTTTTATTTGAAACATATTTTGTAGGTATTTCCCTCTCGAGAAACTATATTTGAATGGGCAAAAAATATTGAAAGGCAAAATGAAATTTTAATTGTTACCATTCGATCAGATAAAGCAACCGAAAAAAAAGGAAGAAAAGATATTAATTTTGGGATGCGAAAGAGGTGGAAGATATAAATAAAAATCAAAATTAACAGTAAATTGTTCTCACAAGGAGTATACCATCATAATTTAGTGAAGGATGGAAAATTAGTGTTCGTTGTGGAACATGCGATCATGATTTAATGGATACTTTAACCAGTCATTCATATTTGGGGCGTTTAAATGAAGAAGAGAGGAAATTTATCAATGACATGACAAAGTGTAAGCTTGCACCAAGATTCATTTTGAATGCTTTGAAAGAGAGAAATAAAGATAATCTCACAATTCTCAGTCAAATATATAAAGCAATTAGTACTTATCGATCATCGTTGAGAGGTTCGTACACAAAAATGCAATATCTATTGAAGTTAATACAAAAAGAAAATTATGTACATTGGAAAAGAAGACGCGAGAATTTAAATGTTCAGAGAGATACATTTTGGATGCATCATGATTGTATAGTTGTTAAACACGTTTCATTTTTTTTATATGTGATAGCACATACAAAATAAACAGATATCAGTTACCATTACTTGAAATTGTCGTAATTTGAATATGACATTATTTCCGCTAAACAAAGCACCATCAAAAGATTATCCTCTTATCTTTTTACTAACAATTGGATTCATCAATGAAAATAATTGGGTATAGGTAAAATTTATGATTGGTAGTATTGTTTAATAAATTAATGTTTAATATTTTGTTGTTCAGATAAACTAATATTTAATATTTTCTTGTTCAGATCAAATTGAAGTCTGATTGTCCATTGTCACATACCTCACAAAAATGGAGAGACTTTTGTAGTGAGTGTGCAAAGACATGAGAAATAGCTTATGCATGACGTATTAAGCATTGGGAACACATTGATCCATCATTTATCAAATCATCTTTTATTTCATTAAATGAAGATTATAATATATGTTTGAACATTTAATCAGTTACTTATTAGAATGTTTTAGAATGTATTATACAAAGTTGAATGTATGTATTTTATGGTAACGAGTTAAAGTTGAACATGCATACTAACTCAAAATCAATGCGAATTAACTCAAAATAAAAATTTATAGATAACACAAAATATTAAAATAGAAATTCATGTTCAACATTTATCATACATAACACAATCAATAATCATAGCATGGGAACATGTGGCCTAACTCACTTAATATGTTATGAACTTCACCAAATGGAGCTACCAAATCTATGGCCCAACGTACAAGCATGTACAGAAGATGATGGACTATGTGTAGCAATAGGTGGACTCAAAGGTGCAGCAGAAGTAGGTGGAAGTAGGATCAGAGGATGTGAAACATTTAAGTACCATGCAAAGTAGTTTGTAGTGACCTCTCCAAGAAAAGTCGCTATAAGATATAGGCTCCGAAAAGCCGCTGCATATGCTCTTATAGTAGTCTGCCACTCCCAATCTATATTATTCGTCACCCGAGAAATGTCACACGAAATGCACTGAATATGATCAAATTATCGGAGACATCGCTCCAGCAGATATGGGACTAAGACTCCACCACATAGAAAGTATTTGGAGAACATCGAAGTCAATGAGATGACTAGCTCGATCATCATCATATGGTGTAAACACAACATCCTCAAGCAACAAAGCATCAAGTCTTTGTCGATATGTTATCAGTCCACTTTCAACGGGGTCAGCATGTTTTGCAGTCCACCTACATAATCTTGGAAGATGTGCATGAACCACTCCTCTATCGTTCCACTAATATATCCTAGGAAAGTGCTCGTAAATTTAGCATTGCACAGAAAATAAATAAATAAATAAGTAAAACTACTTAATAAATAATTAAATAAATAAATAATTTAAATAAATGACACAACTTAATAAATAAATAAATAACACAATTTAATAAATAAATAATTAAATATATAAATGATACAACTTAATAAATAAATAAATAAATATATAAATCACACAACTTAATATAAATCATGTACTTGTAATAGAATCATGTAACCTCTCAACTGTCGAGTGTCGTGAACAGCTCTATCTTCCAAATTATCATATAGGACAACCAATGCAATGGTACCCCTCCACGAATAGGCCTGACAATGATCTAAATCAATAAATAAATTAACACATTTCGCCTCCACACACGTATGTGTTTTGTCGGCAAAAATAGTGTTATCAACTAAAGGCAACAGGTAAGTTCTAGCCACACACTCAAACATGTTAGTTTGAATGAGACAACTATATAAATCACATGACCATTGTAGTAGAGTGCGCATATTTATTATAAGTAATCTCAGCACATGCTTCCTCCCATGTTGCACCTAAGAACTCATGTGCAACTCTTGCAATATTATTAGTGTTCAGATCCACATGTGCATCAAAACATTTACCACGGGGTGAGAGGTGAAGAAGAGTCGCGACGTCGTCCAATATGATGGTTATCTCTCCAAAGGGAAAATGAAATGCATATATCAGACCAACATCTCTCCAAATTGGTCTCTTTATGCCACATTTCAACAAAAGTATATACCAGACCAGCATCTGCCATATTGAGGTAAGCTAAAGATAGATGTAGCAACCAAAATTCTTGAATCCAATGTTGTACAACATTTGGCATATGAACTTCAGCAAACTTCTTCAGCTTCAATCCATGAGTAATAACCTTTAACGACCTACGATCCTGCGAGTAATTAAAGAACATAACAATAAATACTTATTCTTATTTAAAGAAATAATTAATTAAATATAATGAAAAAATACTAAATATAATAAATATTTATTCTAAATTAATTAATTAAAATATAACTCTCATTCCCATATCCTCCGAGCCATATGGTGTTTATACTGTATCAACACAGATGTCACCATCGATCTTCCAGGGAATTCGGGCTATTGATCCTGCTCAGGCTCAGGCTCAGCATCATCATGTGCAGGCTTAGCATATTGCTCCTCAGCCTGCTCCATATGTGCAGGATTAAGGACATCCTCTTTCGTTTGTGCAGGATCAGCGACATCATCCTGAACATCTTGTCTACGACGACACTACCTAATTGGACGGTTTGCTTCATTTTTTCATTTGTTTAATGTTGTATGTGGAATTATCTCTACTCCATCACCACTATCACCTCTCACGCTTTGAGCAATGTTGCAAATAATTTGGCCAAAGGCACCTCTTGTTCTAGGCACCACAATATATCTATATATCAATAATAATAAAATAGAAAAAAAATTAAACAAAAAAAATTCATTTTAGAACTTTCAGATTTATTCAAAATTTTCGAAATTGGATTCAGAACTTTCATTGAAGGTCAAACTTCTGAACCTATTTCAAAACTTTCTATGACTTTCAAAGTTTCGAAACCTTTGAAACATTTGAATGTTTCATATTTCTATTTAGTGTAGGAAGTGCAAGTAAGGGATGTATAGTACAATTCTCCCTAATTAAATATCCCCTAATTAATTGTGAATTTTGGGTTGGCCCAATACTGAAGACAACCTAACCCAAAGAAAATGAAGTTCGTTGATAAAAAAAAAATTGAAATTCGTTGAAAAAAAATAACAAATAATATTTAGATATTTAAATTATTTATTAATATTTTGGGATGTAACTAGAAGAAGGAAAGAAAAAAAAAAGGAGTGTTACTAATAGAAATGTTATATAAATATGATTTGGATACTTAAATTACAAGCTATCAACACTCCTAATTAAACTTATACTCCCCGAATTGTTTAAAACTCAAAATTATCCCTTTAATTTTCATTCAGTGAATGGTAAAACCAAATTACTCCAAAATCTATACGAAATCCTTTAATTATATATATATATATATATATATATATATATATTATGCTATATTATAATATGTAATAAAATAAGTTATTTACTAACATGTTCATTCTACACTTTCACTGCAATGTGATGGTCATAATCCTTAAGGATGGAAAAGATCGTAAGGAC
Organism: Cicer judaicum; assembly: GCA_037974835.1. Classification (NCBI taxonomy): domain Eukaryota; kingdom Viridiplantae; phylum Streptophyta; class Magnoliopsida; order Fabales; family Fabaceae; genus Cicer; species Cicer judaicum. Next base: position 2,134,536 of record JBBPBS010001075.1, on the reverse strand, counting down.
CTCAAAGAAATATAGGTTTTTTTAGGTTTCTAATGGTGATGCTCGGTATGTTGGTGTTGATGATCATGTTCATCATCAAACGTAGGATCTTGCTCAAACTCATGCTGAATATTATAATCTTGTGTTGCATTTTTCGTTCCTCTTTCTCCTTTTTTTCAACGACAACTCTCCTAATTGATTGTGTAGAAGGTCGAACTCAAGAATATTCAACATTATTTTTTGCTCATTTGATCCTCACTGAAAAAATTAGAATAAAAAAATGTAAAAAAAAAAAAAAAAACACACACACACACACACATTGTTCCGGAAATTCCAGTGAGGAATGAAATTTACAGGAGTTTCAATCGAATATTTGAAATTTCAAGTATTGAACCCATAAATTTCAAAAATGACATTTTCGGTATTAAAAATGACTACTAAAAATTTTATTCCTCATGAAATTTCTTGTGAAGATATTTTGTGAGCAAAACTTACTTTTTTGAAAAATACAAATTATGGAGATATGATGACACTTTTTAGTTTTTACAATTTATTTAAGACTATTTTAATTATTTCAAACTTAAATCTTTTAAATAGAAATATAAAATTAATTGAGGATACGATTTCCATCTTTCCTAATTAAATATCCCCTAATTTCCATCTTTCCTAATTAAATAGAAACTTACTTTTTCGAATGTTTCATTATTTCTGGTAAAATCTTGTTTCGAATATTTGGAGGTTTTGAATGTTTACTTACTTTTATATTTTGAATGTTTGGTATGGTCAGATTCGAATAATTAAAAGTTTCGAATGAAGTGGGTGAAAAAAGAAGAGTAAATTTTTTTTAGGGTTTTTATATATAAAACTAAAAACAATATGATCTTTTCCATATAAATGGGGGTTGAGAGATCAAAGTGGAGGGTGTACGGTAAATTCCTCCTTAATTAATTGTGAATTTTGAGTTGGCCCAATTATCAAGTCGGCCTAACCTAAAGAAATTGAAGTTCATTGACAAAAAAAAACCTGAAGTTTGTTGAAAAAAAAAACAAGAAACTGAAGTTCAATTTTTTTGTTGAAAAGTTGTCAAAAAAAATTTATTTTATGACAAATTTTAAAATTATTATATTCGATATCATATCATTGTCGAGAGTTCAAACTTCACTCCTTCACAATTATATATGAATTTATTTATTATTTTATTTATAAAAAAAAATTTAATTAAAGCTTTTTAATTTTTGTTTAAGAAAAGAAAAATTAAATAAACCTTGCAAATGATTGAGTGTAACTAGCATCACGCCCTTTTTATCGTAAAGTTTTTCCATGCTTTTTCTTTTCTGCTTTTTCGTTTTTTGTTTTATTTTGATGATGTTCATAATTGTTGACCATGCATGTTAAGCAAGAAGAAGTGCTTTAATCATTCTCATTATGAATTTACCCACCAACTTGTAACTTTCTATGATAAAATACAGGAAAATCGATTTTTAAATTGTTTACTTATATTATATTAGTCCTGTAATTAATGTTTTGATTGTAGGTCTTTGAATTATAAAATATACACCATTACCGTTTTAATAGATTTCGATAAAAATAAAATAAATAAAAACATAAGTATCCATACGTGGCTTAAACGTGGCGACCATATTCATATCAACTTTTTCTTTTTCATTTCCCATTTCCTTCTTTTTTTTTCCCTTGTTTTCCATTTTCTTTCATTCCTCATTTCCTACTTCTTCATTTTTTATTTCCTTATTTTTCCATTTCCTATAAGAGGAATTTTTAAAAATGATAAAGCAAAAAAAAAAAAAAAAAAGAATTAGAAGAAAATAGAAGTGTAGTCTTACGTGCTTGCTTAATATGATGATTGTTGGTTTGAAGTTTTTATATCTAATGTTATATATTGTTATTCATGTAAGGATTCTGAGATTTCTTCTACATGTTTGTCCAAAAACGAGGACCCAAGTTTGATTAATATGAACAAAATAATGATGGGTCAGATTCTCATGTGTAAAAAAAAAAGCTTGAAGTTAGATCAAGACCCTTGAAATATAAACGGTGAGAATTTAAAATTTTGACAAAATGGAAAAAGAATTGGTAAAAGAGATTTGAAACTTGAGAGAACATGAAAAAGAAAATTGAGATGATATTTTTTTCCAAAGATTAAGGATACCAATCCAGCACACTTATCACTTAGCTAACTGTCCTTTTATATTTTCTTAAACGTGATAATATTTAGAAAAATTAAATAAAATTTGGAGGACTTTTGTTTGGTCCACAATTAATGTTTAATCTGAAAAGGTTTTATGATTCATTATGAATACTTCTTAGTATGGTTAGAAAACATGCAACTAAAAAAATGTTTTTTTTTTTAAGGGCGGACCTTCTCAAAAGCCCTCCACCAAGACCAAATAAAGAGAATTTTTATTTTTATTTTATAAATAATAGTACTATATTACTAAAGTTTGTTCACAAAAGGACTCTTGGAGAGGTGAATTTGATAGTCAGTCATAAATGAAAAAAATCAAATTCACACTTTAAAACGAGTTAGAGATATTTGTTGGAATTTACTTTTTTTTTTTTAGTATGATAAATTTATATAATTTAAATTGCATAGTATTTAAAGATATTAGCAAAAATGTATCAAATTATCTTCATGCAGTGATGTTAATGTTGCTTATAAGTTTATGAAATCCTATGAATCTAAAAACGAGCAACTTTAATTCTAAGTATATTTCCTCAACAAAAAAATGTTTAAATATATGTCTTCTTTTATGTATTCTATTTTTATTTTGTATTAATATTATTTTGAATCTTTAATAAAATTATATAATTTTTATTAATTATAATTATAATATTTTAATTAGTATTTATTGTTCTCGTCAATATTTTGGACATATATCCATTGTACTCTTTCTTTAATACAATCGACTCATTTCAACGAACCTATGTTCATACTTTAATTACTTGATCTATTGGATAAAATCTAACTCATCAAAACATAAAATATCATCTCTAAATTCTCTCTCCGGTTATTTTTGTATAGACAATTAGATTAAATTTGATCAACAAAAAAAATTGATGCATCGATATGTTCCATATGGACCAGGCCAGATATAAATTGACAAAATTCTAACTCAACTTTCTCTAATAAAAAGAAGAAGAGGTAATATAAATTAAACTTTTATTGTATTGTATTACTCTGTAATCGAGTGACCTGCATTTCGTAAGAAATAATGGACAAGCAGAGAGGATTGTTATTTATTTTTAGTGCAAAATTCATCTTAATACATACAATTAAACTTTGAGTCTACAAGATACAAGATAGAGCGTATGACCAAAATTTAAAAATTTGTGTTTTGTATTAAAAGACTTAAGTCATTTTCTATGAAAATTTAAAATTATGTTGCAATATAAGATTCAAGCAATATAGAATATACGATCAAAATTTTATGTTTTGTATTGAAAGACTTAGGTTATTTTCTATGAAAACTTCAAATTATGTTGTAAAAATCTTGAAACATGATAGTTTTTATCTTGATTAGAGCTGTTAATAAAGCCTCAAACTCCAAAGTCCTCCTTAAATTTTTTATTAAGCCTCTAATATTAGGCCTTTTATTAAATTCATTTTTTTAAAAGCATCCGTTTATTATTTCATTATTTTTTGTGGGCTTAAGGGAGGGGTACATAGGCCCACTATTTTGTTACTTTTGATATTGTTTTCTTAAAATATTTTTGAAATTTATTTTTCCTGAAAAAAAAAATTTAAATCATGTTTTTCTCAAAAATTTGAATTTTCGAGAAAAAAATTATAAATCATTTTTTATCAAAAAATTTATTTCTCGAAATAAAATAAAAAAATTTGTCAAAATTTATGTAAAATGAATCGAATTTTCTTTTTAAAAAAGTGAGCCCATAGACCTCACTAAGTCCATAAAATTTTATGGGTTTCTTAGTGTTATGGACTTTGTTTTTTGAAGCTTTTTTAATTATGAAATTTTTTAGCTCATCCAACAAGTGGCCTGGGGCCAATAACTAGTTGATTTGTCAAATTGACAGCTCTATAGTGAAATTTTGTTTTAACAATTTAATCAAAATCAAGTTTTATGATATTGATCGGTTCTTTTAAAACATTTTATTGTTGTCCTAATACTTGCATATCTTATAAAATAATATTAACTATCTTTATTTTTCTAATACATGAAACATGATAATTCTTATGATATTGATAGTGAAATTTTATGTTTACCATAATGAATCAAGTTTTATGATATTGAGTTCTCTTAAAACATTTTATTATTTTCTTAGTACTTGAATATCTTACATAATACTATTAACTATCTTTTTTAGTGTTGCATTTGTTGAGAGTAGTTTTTTAAAATTAGAATTATTAAAATTTTATTTATGATCTATAATGTCATAAAAATAAATTATTTATTTTTGTGTTGTTGTCAATTGAAAATTATTTATTTTTTTAATAATATTAATTCTAAACACATTATTAATAAATTGCAACAAAAAATTGTCTTTAGTTTTTATGTTGAAGATTGTCGACATATATATTAAAAGAAAAATTAAAATATCAAACTCGTCACTCGAACAAGACATCTAAATTCTCAAGATCTTGCCTCTAGTGGATAAGGGACCGTCTAAATAAGGGAATAGTTCAAAGTTAAAATCTTTAATCAAATTAAATATAATAATAATAATATTTAATAGAATAAATTGTTTTTATTATTATTAATGACGATGATGACGACCATGAAGGGGTTGCGACTGCAAGGGGTCAGACACTTGAAGCTAAGAGCCTTAAGGGAGACATTTGGCAAATTAGGATTATTATAAGAGGTGGGTTTGGAATGAATGAAGTTATAAATATCCTTGGTTTATGTTTGGAGGAATGTCACACATATGAACATTCCTTTATTGCCGTAGTGAGAGTATAAGCCAATTAATGGACGAGGAAGAAACAATTGGAGAACGAGAAAGGTTGCATTCTTTTCCACGTGGTTTGCTTATAATTTGCTTGTTACTACTAGTTAGTTGGAATGTTTGATATTAGTGTTAATTAAACTTTTATATTTTATGTCAACTTTAATATATTATGTCAAGTATTGTAGTTTCGCTAATCAAATTCTTTGTTTTCAATTGTGCCAATTGTATTTTAGAAGTTGTCCTCTTTTCACAATATGTAAAGAGTGAAGGTGACTTAGGAGGAGTTTAGAGGTGGATATATTTAGAGTTAGTGTCATATTCAATCCTAGATCAGCATGTGCATTATTTTAACTCTTTAATTTTTAAGAAAAACTATAAAATAAAATAAATAAAATACATTTAAAAATTATTTTTGTAAGAGTTAGAGTTGGAATTCGAGTTTTCAATTAAAACTAATCATTGATTCAGTTGACATATTAAGTCATTAGCTAACTATTAATTGGAAAATATAGAATAGTTCAAATCAATTTCTTTTTTATTTAAATAAGTTTTTAGCATTTCATTTATAATAATGAAAGAGATGTAATAAGGAATATAATCATCACTTAAATTAATTTAATTTACATTTTGACTCAACTCATTCATATTTAGATTTAATTCGAATTTATGAGTAGCAAATTTAATACTTTGAACCCGTCAACTCAACTAATTGATGTATAACACTTCGAACTTATGATGATATATAATTAAAATTTAGTTGTTGAATTATATTTGAGAATATATTATCATTTTAATTTATTTAAATATTTTATTGTATTAATGGATGTATTTTAAATATTGATTGTTATGTAGTGATATAGTTTTATTATTTTTAAGATGTTCAAATATTTAAATTTAATTATATTTTTTTAAATATAAATAAAATTATTTATAACTCGCGAACTCAATTCAACTCGCTTATAATTGATTGATTTGATTTAAATTTGAGATAAAAATGAAAAATTAAGATTCCATTCTAACTCAAATGAAATTGATGGAATATTGATTTGATAAAAAAATAAAAAATAAAAATAAAAATAAAAAACACAATCCAGTTCTAGATACATCCCTAGTTGTGAGGAGCGTAAAAGATACATATTCGAGCTACGGAATAAGCTGTAACGTTTATTAATCACCTAGTAAAAACAATTTAATAGTTATTATATAAATCAAGTAAGGATATACAATCATTAACAATAGACCTATATTCAGTTTGGTTTAATTTAGCAATAAGGACACTCATTAACAATGACATGTTAGAGACCAAAAGATGTTGACATGTTGTACATTGAATTGTTTGAAGAGACTCCAATCCGTTAGATTTTATATTTTTGAAAAAAAATTGAAGTTTATTATTTTTTTCGAAAAAATATCGGTGAGGTAAGTTACGTCATAGTACTTACTAGCAGTGTACTACTAGCCGTGTGACGAACCAAACATTTTAATTGGTGAGGTAAGCTTATATACTATGACGTTTATATAAAAAATACACAACGCAATAAGAGATAAAAATGAGAATATCATTGTCACTGAGCAAAAATGGAAGACACCTTAAATATCTATAAAGTAGCGTTGTTTTTTACGTGACATTATAAATTAAAATTATTTTTCACTTTCAACAACTATAAAAAATATTGACAGAGAAGTATTATAAAAAAAAAATTCTATATGTATGTGACCAAATAATCTTTCAAAAATTTATCTCTCGCACGTGTGCATTTGATATTCTAACATAATAGGCTCCAAAAAATGTCATATATAAATTGATCTTCCTCGACAAGCAATGCTATCAGCACATACAAGAAATAAATGTCAAGTTGATTCTGAATTAACATTACACATAACACATGATGACGTATAAACAATACCTTTATAAAACTGTTTGAAAACATAAACTTTTTGTTTTTTGTCCTCGTTCGTGATATAAGACAATTTTCAAAGTTTCAAATGCATTAATGATTTGTTTTTAAAAATGTATCTATTTAATTTATTATTGAAAAATATTTTTTTTTTATGATATCAATAATTATTAGAGTAATTGTGTAAAATTAATATCCAATTTTAATAAAGCTTATATACTACAAATTATTTTTTTTTTAATATTCTTAGATTTTATAATAGAATCTTAAAATAATAAATAAAAGGATTTGAATTCTCTCTTTTTCTTTGTCTTCGTTACTCTCTTCTTTTCTCTGAATCTGCTCTATTTATCTTCCTTAAAAAAAAATCAAGAGAGATAGATAAAATTAAGGAGAGTGGTAGAGAAAAAATAAATGAGATGGTCTAAATCTCAAAAGTAACAATATAAATTCTCTTATTTTTAAGTTATTATTAATATCAGTGATACTAATAGTTATTATATAAAATTTGAAGTGTCTCTTCAAATTATTTTTAAATTATTATTAATATCAGTAATACTAATACTTATTATATAAAATTTGAAGTGTCTCTTGAAATTACGATATCAAACTCTTTAACACTTAGCTGACATTTTAGAGATAACAAAAATTATCTCATGCATTACCCAATCTAAGACTAATTGATTATAGCGGATTGAAAGTAATCACGACAATATACTACTATTGTGATTGTTAATGGCAAATCCATTCATTAGGTAATGGGGACTCTTGCCCCCAACAACTTTGTTTTTGTTAGTGAGTTACTTCATTTTAAAATTATTTATTCCCGTAATAAAAAAATATACGTTGCTCTCATCATTTGTCCAATTTCTTTCTTCTTCGCTTTAATTGTATTTCTCTTTTATATTTGCACTATAATAGAAAACAGTTTTAGTTAGTGAGATAATTAGTGAATAATGAAATTGAATCTTGTTTTAATTTTTAAATTAGAATTAATGATGGTGGAGAAAAAAGAGAGCTTATTACGATTCTTGATTTAAATAATTGATAAAAATAATAATAAAGAAAAATAAAATTGAGTGATATTGATAATTAAAATTATCGTGAATTATACCAATAGTTATCATCTAAACGTATATAGTCAATTAGATAATTAACTAACTAAATCAATTAACTAAGATATCTAATATTCCCCTCAAAGAAAATTAGTATTACACTTCGAGTATGAGAAATATTAAAAAAAAAAAATGTTGGAAACACATCGACTAAAAGGAGTTTTAGAATGTCGAAAATGTATCAATTTATAAGAATTTGAATTGTCAAAAAGGTGTTTTATCATGAACTCTATCCTTTATCTATTGACCGAGGTCTCTGTTCTTGTCCCAAGGGCAATTTTTTTTATAACATAATTATCATATTTTCATTCAATATTTATTAGATAATTTTAATCACATATTTTTATTTTAGAAATAAATAAATGTATTTTAAGTTATTTAAATATTATAAATGGTGACATGATCTCCACAAATATTGCTTGATTATGTCTACAAATTAAAAAAAAAAATTGACAAAAATGTTTGAGCTTTAAAAAATTGAAATAAACTAATTTTTTTAAAATATCGATTGGTTAATAAAGTTTACGGTGAAGAATATATATAGTGTTGCTAAAATTATTCACAAATAAAAAATAGGATTCATATTTTATCTTATAGAGATTATTTATATGTACCGATAATATATATATATATATATATATATATATATATATAACTTTTCTTAACATATGATACAATTAAATTATACCATAATACCACTTTTTTAAGGGGGTCTATAAAAGTCTACATGAAATTATTTCATGAGATGGATGTTTGTTATATTCAAATTAAATCCTTATAATTTTTTTAAAATTAAATATATTTTAATTTCTTACAAAATTGACCTATCAAGTCTCTAATTTCTTTATTCACTTTTAATCTATAGTTTGAAAAGTTTTGACAAAAAATGATAATTTTAATCTTTCAAAATAGTTCTTATAAAGAATGAGTTTAGATACATTTTCTTAGGTATGATTTTTCACTCAATCAACTATGATTTTATTAAATTTAT
>JBBPBS010001075.1:2098381-2114153 GCA_037974835.1 Cicer judaicum | reverse complement strand
AGAAAAATAAATATAAATAATTTCTTGATTAAAAAAATCGAAAACAATTTTCAAAAAAATATATTTTCGATTTTTTTTCAAAAATTCTGCAAGAAGTTATTTAATTTATTTTCGAAAACAAAAAAGTTCCAATATTTCTTATATTTTTTTTTCAAAAAAATAAAATTTTAAAAGAAAAAAAATCTTAATTAAGATTAATACTTTTTAAAATTGTTAAACTAGCTTTTAAATTAAATTTAATTAACCAAATTATTTTAAATATGTGATTCAATTAAATAGTTTATTTTATTATAATACAATGCAATCTAATTTATCAATATAATTTAATCAACTATATTTTTGTACATCCCTAATATTGACTACCACAAAGAGCTCGATAGCTATTAGGTGATGGAGTTTGGCTTCACATTTGAATCCTCCATACCAAGTACTCTCTATTCGTTTTCTATCTTTTCCATCAACAATTCTTCTTGTCTCTTACTTTGTTTTTTCTCTCTTCAATTTTTTCCTTTTTATATCTCTCCATTTCATATCAAAAGGTTATACTATAATGATTGACATATAATGATTGACATATAAAAAATATTATGTATTTGAAAATTTAAATAGTACGTGATTTAAATTAGATTAAATTTATTAAATTTTTAAATAATATTTTTGTTTATATTTTATTTAAGAGGAGATAGCGTGCAATATTCTCCTCTCAATATATATTTGAATATAATTATTTATAACAACATTTACTAAAAAAGAAATTGAATTGAAAATTAGTAGTACTCGATGCATATTTTTTATTTACCACCATAGAAATAAATCTATAAAAAAAGAATTAGCAAACAAGTAAAATGTAACGCCTCAAATTTTTTTTATCTAATTATTACTTAAAAATATATTTTTTTTTATTTTAAAAGAACGTGATGTAATTTATTAAAATATTATTTATTTATTCATTTACAAAATTAATATTATAGTTGTTAGATCGATATTCATTTGTGTTCTAAAATAAAATAAATTATCTTTAAGTGAAATTCAAAAGAAACAATGTTGACTGAAATTAAGGACATTCAATTGGAATAAAATCTCACTTCCACATTTTTATTAAAAGTTAATGATGACGAATAAATAACTTTACAATGTACCATAAAAATTTTAGTAATATAAAACATTATTTTTAAATAAAAGTCTCATTTTCCCACGCGAGTGCACCAACCAAACATCATTCATGCAACTCAACTCTTTGAGATCATTAGTACCTAAATGTTGGTGTAAGGGGTCATTTCATCCCACAGCAAAAATCAAACCAAATAATAAAATAACAACCACAAAATATGAATATAAAATCCGTTTGTAATAAAAGATTTAAAGAAATTGATTATTTAATAGTTCTCAAAGATATATCAAAAGTCATAAAATGTATCTAAATAAGTAAGAACTGTAGAGCGAATAGTTAAATCAAAATAAAAATAAAAATAAATGTATATAAGTTATGCATGCTCCTAAACATATATGATCCGGATATAACCAGCCACACAGGCGTCCACACAGAAGTCACCCATACCAATGGAGAAAAATTAAACCAGCCACACAGACGTCCACAAAGATGCATATGATATGTTATGAACAAGTATCTCAAAATCACTTTTCATTTTAATAATCCATAAGATTCGATTTGACTACGTATTATTGATAACAATTAAAACTCATATCACCAAGACTACAATAGCAACATAAATTTTATTCCCTCCACTGTAAAGTTTTCCGCATTCTAAAAATGGACTATTCATTAACGCATTTAATAATCAATTTCTCATATTATGAAAATTAAAGAAATATAAAATTCTCATCAATTTCTTCAAGACACATATATTGTTCATAAAAGTCAAGTTTTAATTTTAAAATATTCAAAAGTCCAAACTTAAAATCAAATACACATCATAATAAACATATTACTAATTATATCATTATAAAAATTATAACTTTATAATTAAATACTCTAAAACATGTAAAGCACTAAATATTTTCACTACAAACATATTTATCAAGGTATAATAAAAATAATACTCTATAATTAATTTAATCAAGATAGAGGTATATAAAAATAAAATAAAACAATCAAAGAATTATAGTTAATTTCTTTACGACAAAAATAAAAATCAATCTTTTTCTTTTAAGACATCCAGACATCATATCAATATCTTAGAATCGCTAATTTAATATCTAGACTAACTCTGCATGGGGAAAAACCCTTACCTTAGGCGCTTTCTTTCTTAACGTCTCTAAATTTGCACGAGAAATAACCCATGAGGCAATGATGAATTCAACACCGATAGATATTGAGATTTATGACTTAGAAAATTATTTTAGAAGTGTAGGAATGACAAATAGGTGTGACAGCAAGAGACCTAATGGAAATGTAGCTATTTATGTTGCAATATTACGATTGAGTTCTTGTCTAAAATTGAAGTGCACTTAATTCCAAAATTATGCTAGCAATAATTATTATTTATTTAATTTTATTACGCTGTTACAAAGTCAATTGAAATCATGCATATGAGTTAATTAGGATTAACTAATAAAGCTCACTATATATTGCAGGGTGTCACACTATTTATTTTAATTTAATAAATAAATTAGAGAGTGTCACATCACTCTTTTAATTTTTTTAATCTAATAGTTACGAAACCAAAAATAACATAAAATTAGTTTTGTAGACAATTAAAATAAAATTATAATTTTAATTTAAAAGAGATGAATCCGAGATACAAAAAGAAGACTAGTCATCTCTTAATTGCACCAAAAAGAAATTCATAATTAAATTTACAATCTTCCTTTAAAAATGAGTTAATGCACATTATGTCAAAAAAATACCATAAATTATCATAAAAGAGAGTAAAACAATGAGTCAAAGTCACTAATTATTTTTTTTTAGATGGGCCAAAAATATTTTCAAAACACTTATATACAAAGGTTGTTTCACTAACTCTATAATATCTCCTAACAAACTGTATAACTTTATAAATTCTAATTTAATTAAATAATTCAACTAATATTTTATCAACTGAAATAAAGACAAAAATATCACTCACACATAACAAAATAAAAGCAAACATATCTAAGACATCAATTTCATAATTATCAAAGCTGATCAAATAAAAATGCACAATTGTCCATTTAGAAAATAATCATATCATAAATCATCCTCATGTAATTGTCACACCAAAACAATTAAATGAAAATAAAAGTTATAATTATTCAGGTAAAATAGAGAGCGATACCTTTTAATTTATTTTATTTACATATAAAACAAATTATTAATTAAATAATAAATTACAAAAATACTAAAAGACACATATATAATATATATAAAAATATTGGGGTGTTACATACAACATTTGGATATTGGACAAGTAATTAAAATATAACTATTGTTTAAACAATTAAAATAGAACTTTTTTTTGATAAAACATTAAAATATAACTAAAATTCCACTAAACCCTATATCATTTGCATACTTGTAATTGTGTACAAGAGATTGTCGTTATTTCTAAGCCTTTAATGCAATGTAAAAGAAGAAAAAGTGCCACTTTGCAAAATAATGCGACAAACCTTCGATACCCATATGATCATAAAACACTAGTGGTATAATTTGGATAAAGCACAACAAATAAGAATAAAGCAAAGCCAAAACAAAACACTATACAATCCAGCACTTCGTAGTCACTACAAGAATAATTGTCTTTTGCGGATGTCACATACCTTACAACAGAGAAAAAGACCCCACAAAAGCTATATTTGTAGCCGCCTGAAACAGTTACAAAAAAATTAATTACAATAATTTGTAGTGGATTATGGTATAGATCGTGACAAAGATAAAATGTGTTGTGAAAATATCACAATTTGTAATTGTTTAAACCACTACAAATTGTACAATCAAATAAAAAATTATTTTAATAAATATAAAATTTATATTTAAAAATATTATATATATATATATATATAATTAGTAATATAATTTAAAAAAATGAAATTATAATTTAAAAGTAATATATATAAAAATATATAAAAAAAATTATTATTCATAAAGTAAATATTTATCAAAATTTAAGAGAGATATACAAAAATCAATCTAATGCAAAAAAGATTATAATTAATGTAAAATTAAAGTTAGAGAAAAATATTTATAGAGATAAGATAGAAAAAATATTTAAAAAGAAAATAAAAATAATAAATGAGAAAAGAAGGATAAAATGATATATATATATATAAAAGAGAGAAATTACACTTTTGTAGCTGCCTTTTCTACTGAAGTTTTCAATTAGTCAAACTCATTGTGAGAGTTATGAGAGTTTTTAATTATTAATAATAACTAATTTAAATTTTATTATTTGACAATTTTTTTAACTAATAATTTGTGATGATTTTTTTGTGTATAATTTTTTTTTATAAAATTAGTTATGAATTAGTATTATATTTGTAGTGATAGTTTATGCTAATATCAAGATAAAAAAGATATAGCATAATCTTTTTTAAGTATATATAGAAGAAAAAATAAAACTTATGAGCAGGTTCCCCATAACATCATCTTACATACACAAAAAGGTATGGATTCGTGGACCCTATGCTATTAATTAAGTTGATCCAGCTTTTCAACATGCTTGCCTTCATTTGTTGTTTATGAAGAAGACAAGAAAAATAAAAAAATATAATATATAAACTAATATTGAATCCGTGCCACATAAAGAATTCGCAATAATAAAATCACTTTTCGTTCCGACAAAAATTAAAAAAGAAAAGAAAAATGTATTCCAACCAAAAAAAATTCCTAAATCATTATAGGATTGAAAAAAAAAACAATTATTGCCGTGAGTTATTCTATATTATAATAAAGAAAACAACATGTAAACACTACCTAAATTAAATTTCAAAATTTATGGTATTATGTTTTGGTAGTTGGTAATCAATATATATGCATACAATCAATGTTGTTTAGGTCATCCTCATATGCTCCTAATATAAACACTATAAAACTACACTAACAGTAACAATAGTTTATGTGTGATTGTTGAGGTTGTCATTGTGATAAAAGTATCAATTGTTTTCTTTACTTGAGTCCACTTTTGTTGTCATTGTTGAGTAGTTGTTTTCAAATTATCCATTTTATGTTTTTAAAGTAAAGGGATACTACGGTCCCTCACAAAAAATACACATAACAAATTAGTCCTTGAAAATAATAACGACCTTTTTTGTTTTATAATAAAAATAAATTGTGATAATTTAATCTCTAAATCATAATTTATCATTGAATTATATGTAAACAAATAATGTATATCATTAAATTATTAATGATGTTAGTAAACTTCCTACGATCTTTCATAAAAACATAAAAGAAATTTTTTGCCCTATTTAAAAACCAAATAAAACATATATAAAAAAAAGTTAATAAAGGCAAAAAGAAACCGACACATATATACATAAAAGTTGCATGCAAAAAATCCTTTAAATAAAAGACCACCTTTGACTTAATTGTCCTAAAATCATTGATGAAGGACCAAAATATCTCATTATTATTGTTTACAATAAATGTAGACAATTATATGATTGTGGTTCAAAAATGAATAAGAAAAAACGATTAGAAAATCTTTTGACAGAAAAACTATTGAGTCTCAGATTATTTTTGTCTGAAATTAAAAAATCTCGTTTTCTTTTAGAGATTAATCTGTTCCGCATGTTTTTAGTAAGGAGTCAAAATGTCTCTTTAATCTTATTGTTATCAGAAGTCACATTATTTATTTTTAATTATTGTCAATGATGACATTGTATCTTTATAATTTATGTCAATGATCAAATGATTTATTTTTAATAATTTTTAGTGTTCGAATGGTTCCTTTTATAAGAATATTACACGTAATCAATTTGATGAGTCTGGATGAATCAAATCTTTTGTGATTGCTCATATAGAGACTGATTTGCATTTGTTAATTTTTTATAGAGATTAAAATATATTTTTAATTTTCATAGAGACTAAATTGAATTTTTTAATTATTCTCAAAGATAAAAATGAGTCTTGATGAAAAAATTAATAATGCAATAGATGAAAGAAATAAATTCAAGTAAGTCACATTTATACTATAATAAATTATTGTAATAATTATGAAAGTTCATAATAAGAATTTATCGTTGAACAAATGATTTTCCTGAAGCAAATTCGCACTATACAAAGTAAAGAAAAAAATATTTTTAATGTGTTTATTATAATTATGTTTTTGTTTGATTTTTTTTCAAAAAAATTATTGTTAGAAAAATTTTACACTGAAAATGAAAATCTATTTTTATTAGATGTTTAAATAAAATCATAATATAAAATAGAGAAATACAAATAACTATAATAATTTTAAATAAACAAAAAAATTACTTTTGTTTTATATAAAAAAAACAAAAAATATCATCGCTATTTATAACTTTCAATTACTATTCCGAAATTAGTGATTTGAGAATTTGCAAAATAAAATAAAAGAACCTATATTTATGGTTGCACGAGTAAAAAAAAAAAATTATGGTTGCTAGAGTAAAAAAAAAATTATGGTTGCTTAATGTAGTGTCACGGGTTACAAAGACATATGTTGATACACGTATACTACACGAAGATTCAAATTTTCAAAATCTTCATCAATTTTTGTATATACAAGCAATTTTATTAGAATTAAAACATGAACAAATTTGAAATCCGAATCAAATAGTACATTATAAAAAACTGAAATTATTGGCGTTGAATTTTCTTATCATTGGCAGACCAACTTTTTTTTTTTTTTATATTCGACAATTTAATTATAAATAAATGCATTTTGAACCATTTTATGAAAGTGGTGATAAAAAAATTTAATTTGAAAAGATGGTTGGTTTACTTATTATTTGAAAGTAAAAGGAAAACAATCATACCTTCCATTTAAATATATTAAAATGAAAATTGTGTAAGGACTTCTAATTAATAACCTATATATACTTATTTATATTTATTGCATTTGAAAGCAAATATTTATTTTTTAAATTTGAATTGAATTATTTAGATTGGTCAGATTTTAAAAATCATTACAAAAACATCATCATAGAAAAGAAATATCCACATAATTTTTTCTCATGTAGAAAAGTCGACCAACCAATAATATTAAGATTCATTAAAAAAAAAAAGGGGTTTGCAGCCTTTACTTCTTGTAGTTGAGCATCATGCAGATAGCAAGTTAGTTCATCTAAAGATGACACAATGCAAAATAAAAGAGATTAACATTAAAATTATTTTCAATAATAAAATATGTGCATTTTTTTTCTTTTCAAATTGATGTGTAATAGAACAAAAATATCTAATTAACTTGCCTTGGACAAATCCACAAACAACCTGATAAATCAATAAATACTCATTTAATGTATACCTAAAAAAATTATAAAACCCATGATGGAAATTTAACAAAACCCAAAATTTTTATTGATGTAACTTGGCATTTTTATACATAATATTGAGATTGACTTTTTTTTTTTACCAGAACAATTTTAAGTTTACCTAATAAAAAAAAAAAAAAAAAAAACCTTATCTATTTTGTGTATACTTAAAATATATCATTCAAAATAAACATGAAAAATGATGGTTGAATGTATCATCATAACTGGTTAGCCCTTATATCTATTTTGGGACGTCCAAGGCATTTTCAATTCCAGGTATTCACTATTCATTGCTACTAGGAGTATTCTTTTTCCAATAACAAATGCATTTGGCTGTCAAACATCATGCAATCAGTATCATTGACATAAAAAACCTTTAAAATTTGACCTGGTCAATCATGCTATTAAAAAAGCAATTAGAGATAGCATTAATGAAAAAGAGGGAATTAGAAAATGCCACGTGTAATAAGAAAGATAACCCATTGATTTTATAATAATGTAGGTGATTTCTCTTTATCAAAATTTGAATGGGAATATAAAGTGGTTTTTTCGTTGTTGTTGAAATGTGTGTAATTGTAGAAAATAGAAAGTAAGAAAGATATAAAGATAAAATTTATGATGTAATATAAAATATTTCTATTTTGATGTTCAAATAACACAACTAAATATATTGTATTCAATAAAAAATTTAAGATTATGTTTGAGAATTTGAAAGGGAAAAAGGGATCTGAGGAAAAATAGAGAGAATTTTTTACCTTATTTGTGATAGTGATTTTGTTGAGTACAATAATAGAATATTTATGATTGATATATTTTAAATTTTTAGACTATTATGCAAACATATAAATGATTTGAAGAATTTATCTAATAGAAATATTATTAGAACACTTAAATTGACACAAAATGTGACATAATACAACATTTACTTTTGATATATACTATTTCATTGACCTTGGCTTTAACATGTGCTAATGAAGAAAAAAAATGTGGGTTTCTCTCCCTTTTACTCTTTCTTTTCTTGTTTCACTTTCTCTCATTCCCATTCATTGTACGAAAAAGTCATACGAGATAAACCTTCTTCCTCTTTCTCATTCATTTTCTCTTCTTTTACTTTCCTCCTTCTTTCTTCAATTCTTTCATTTTTATTTTTGTTAAACTTTGAAATAGAAAGAAAGATAATTATTTTAAGAGAGAGAAGAAGAATATAATGAAAATCACATATTTAAGGAAATAACAATGGCAGTGGTGAAAAATGTATCAAACCCAAAAATTTCCTTTTTTGTTTTGTTTAGGGTTTACTTGCCATTATTGTTGGTTGAGTATTCCTCCATTTTTGTTGCTTATAGTTTCAACTAATTCCTCAAATTTTTTTGACTTAATTGTAGTTTTGGTCCATCTATTTCAGTTGAATTGCAAAAGTAGTTTCATCAATTTTTGGACCAAAATTCTGTTTGGGGACCAAAAATGGAGATAAACAAAATGAGGGGACTACTTTCGCGATTCAGCTATAATAGGAGGACCAAAACTGCAATTAAGCATTTTTTTCCATACCTTTAGCACTGTTTAAGGTTTATGATTTTTGCTCCCATTTTTCAAATTTCGAATTTTATACTTGCAATGTTGTAGAAATTGATAGTGGGCTTTAGAAATTGATTCTGAACATTCTTTGTTTCAAGGTTTTAAAGTGTGTTTTTTGCTCACTTGCAAAAACAAAGTTTTTATACTGATATGATGTTAATTTATATAATTCTTCATAAAAAAAAAATAGTGTTATCCATAGGATCCAACAAATCTTTATCAAAGTGGTTAGTAATGTACACATTGTTGGTTAACACGAAGTAGATACGTTGGTTAATAAATTATCCATGTGCATAATTTAACTTTGGGAGTTTTAACTACACATGAAATTATATTGGACTTTAAGAATGAGGACTTATGTTGATTTGACATTGACAATTGATTAAGAATTAATGCACCCCTTTGATAGTTTTGTGGCAATTGAAGAGTTGTTAGGGGTGTATTGGTGTTGATTGATAACTTCTTACAATCATATTAGAAAATTCTAGAGTTTTTGATTTTTGAGCCAATAGTTTTGTTTTGTGTTCTTGTGTTGACTTGCTAATTTTTTAGGCATTACATTGGTTTGGTGCAAGGATAACTGTTTAGATTGAATTTATATTTATTTTCGTAGTTGCTCATAATATAGACATTAAAATCAATATCGTAATAGTTATTGCATAATACTAGTTTATATTTGTCTTTGGTACAACTTGTGATAGTTACTACATAAAACTACTTTTTTGCCTCTTATAATATTCAGAATTAAGGTTCTTTTTGTAGCTATTATGGAACTTTATATATATATATATATATATATATATATATATATATATATATATATATATATATATATATATATATATATTGCAATTTGTGGCAATTTGTTCTCATAGTTTATAATGTGTTTTTTTAGGTAGACTCTTTTTTATTGGACAATTTGGAGTTGGATTTAAATGAGATATGTCACTTGTATCTAATAATGGGTTAGTTAGGGAATTAACGCTCAAGTTGATTGAAAATGCATCAACTCTACAATGTAATATTTGTTAGACATGAACTTGACTCAGGAAAATAGACTTCCACATATCACATTGTAAAGTTGATGCCTCTTCAATCAACATGAGTGTTCATTCCCTAAGTAACCCGTTGTTAGATATATGAGACATATCTCATTTAAGTTCAACTCCAAATCATCCAATAAATCTTGACTCACTTTCTTCCATTTGGATTGGTCAAGATTTGAAATGTCTTATAATAGGGCATTAACTTCAATCGTACAAATATTCCTTCGGACTTCCAAGATATGATTTGGGTGATTGATGAACGTTTGGGAGCTTTTTCCCTTTTCTTAGAAGATGGGAATGATTCGTCGGATGTATTTAGGAAAGTGAGGCCAAAATAAGATTGGACTACTCAAAGACCTGAGCAGATAAAAAACATATGTAGTGACCTTAACAATTGCAAGATTACTATGTATGAATATGTTTTTAGACTTATGGGGTTTTGGCTTCCCTTTAGACCATATGAGATAATGATCTTGGATCATCTCTAGCTTGCCCTTTGTCAACTTCACTCAAACTGTTGGGCTTATATTATTGCATTCTAAATCACTTGTCGATTCTTCAAATTAACCCCTTATGTTCCCTTCATTTTCAATATCTTTAGGTTACTTTTCTATAATGAGAATCCTAGATTGAAACAAGGGCATATGTCCTTTAAAAGTAATAAGAAATGTTTAATAGTTTTCACTTACTCTCTTAAATTGTTTAAGCGGCGATATTATTATATCATGGCGAAGTCAGAAGATGCTTATAGAAACTTCTATATTACCAAAATTGTTTATGATCGAAACAGGGATATTGTTATGATCGGACAATGATGGAGAACCATAGACAACTATTTGGTATCGGTTTCCAAAGTTTTTGACTAGGGCACACTTCAATCATAAACGAGATGAACTAACATATAAGCTTGGAGAGCTTAGTCTTTCTGACCTCTAATATGCTAACTGTTTATGATCTTTGTTAATCATGTTAAGAAAGAACTTAGGATTAATAATAAAGGAAATCATATACAAGATACAAAAGGAAATTGTCAATATGTTTCCCGTTGTATACATGCCTGAGAACTTTTAGCTTGTCTTGATCAATAGGAAGCTAACTATCTCTTAGGTGATCAATGGATGGTTGTTGTGTTGTTTAGACTAATATTTTTTTCCCTTAATTCTAACTTTCCTCATTTATTTCTTTGTTTCAACGTATATGACATCTTTTTTTTATGAAGTACAATTCGAAAGGTATTGGAGCACCTTCGTCAACTCCTTCTTAAGTTCCTCCAATTCCATTTAAAAAAAAAAAAAAGACGTGATCAGATATGCTCTTACTTCAAGAAATTTTGCAATTTCCCCTAAACAAACCACCCTGATTTTCGTTAGCAAAGGTCTGAACTTCATTGATATTGGGCATGATCCTAAGTGAAAGAAGGCAAAAATGATATTTGTTAAGATGTTCCTAGTTCGTAGTCTTCATACAAATAAGGGTACAACGATGGTGGAAGAGTCTATCACATTCCCCAGTGCAATTTCAATTGAGCTTCCCGAAGAACCTGTCGGACTTAAGGCTATGGTTAGTGAGTCTAATGCAACTAGTTTGGATAATCTCAAGGTTCTTGGCTGTCGAAGTATAATATGGAGATAAAATCCCAAATTAAATGTTTTGATGATAAACAAATCAAGTTAATTAATCTTCTAATTATGATTCTAAAATTTCATTAGTATTTAACGTGTGTTCTTGAGTGATTATATCAAAGATAGGTTTCCATCATAAAAAAGATTAAAGCCAAAGAAAACAAAGTCAAACTGTTATGAATAATCATAACTAAATACTCAATGGGACTATGGACAAATCAAAAACTCACAATGTCAAAGCAATAACATATAAGGATGCAACGTTAAATCTTCAAAGAGTGATGACTTAGATAGAGAAAATACAACCTAAACAAAGTATGCAATACATCAATGATATAGCTGCAGAACAGCTGGTATACACACATATTGCATAACAAAACAAAAACAAGAAATTACAAAAATCTAAAACTAAGAATGTTCTGAAGATAAGAAAGAACAATCTTCGTTCATTTCTATCACATGGCTATTTACTCATTGACTTTACAATCTGTATTCCAAATGCTATATGAGGTGGCAAATACCTTCAAGAAGCCTATTAAAGAAATCTCGAGACAAGAGAAAGATCATCAACCCAAAGTGGAAACAAATGATTCATTAAAATCATCATTCTTGAGAAATATAAGCTCAAATATTAAGCAAAGCTCCAATTTTTCATTCATTAGACTAAGGATCAATTTTCTCAAGTATGATAACATCAAACTGAAAGTCAAACAAGTGTTGAGTTAAATTTGATTCATTAATCCTTCTCAATTCATTTTGAAACTCAAAACACTATATAACTAGTAATAGTGTGAGTATAGTTGAAAAAAAATTCTTTTGTGCTTAAAAGGTATCTTGTAACTACTCTTCTGGACTGTAGGATAATATTTGTAAAATCTTTAAAGTTTGAGAGATAAATTGTTGAAATTGGTGGTAGAAAACAAGAACATTCTTATTTGAACACTTTAGTGAAAAAGTTCACAAACTGTGAGTACTGGACGTAACTTGTTTTTGAGTGAACCAGGATATATAACCATGTAAACTCTTCTTCCCTTATCTCCTTTGATTTATCACTTGCACAACACTAATCACTTTGTGAAGTTGTTATTATATATTCTAACTAAGAACGTTTTGCCTTTTATCAAACAAAGATCAATCTTAAGTTAAAGTTTTTAATACATCAATTAATTTTAAAAAGGATATCACAATTGAAACCCACATTTCTTGTGATGAACATTGTCACTTCAATTGGCATTAGAGTCACATCTCTAAAAACAACACCTAAAAAGTGTTAAAGGAAAAGATTCAGGAGACAACATCGAAAGCTAAATACATTGTTGAAGGATTTTCAAACATACCACCTTACTTTTATGGTAAAGATTACTGCTTTTTGAAAAACAAAATGCATTTATTCCTAAAATCACTAGACACAGGAATATGGCGTATCATAATAGATGAAAATTTCATTCGAAGAGTCGATCAAAATGATCCAACATCTGTTGAAAAGAAAGAAACAAATTGGACAACAAAAGATAAGGCAAAAAAGGTATGGGATACATTGAAAACTCATCATAAAGGAGCAAGCCATGTAAAAGAAACAACAATAGACATTGCCATAAGGAAGTTTGAGTTGTTTGAAATCGGTGAAGGAAAAACTATCAATGAAATGTACTCAAAGTTCATAACTATAGTGAATGAGATGCGCTCTCTTGGAAAAGTATATTTAGTACAAGATAAAGCAAAAAAAAAAAACACGAGAGGTCTTCCAATCATATGGAGACCAATGGTAATAGCCAAAAATCTTGAGATACTAGGATTGGAAGAACATATTGGAACTCTACGAGCACATGAAGTGTTGTTGCAGGAAGATAAACCAGTAAAAAGAGGCAAAGTAATAGCCTTAAAAGCATACCAGAACTCTCAAAATACAACACCATAGTTAAATGATAAAAGTTAATTAAGAAGATGTTGATGAGGAGATCGTTCTTCTCACAAGAAAGATCCAAAAAATGATGAAGAAAAGAGATAAGATCTAGATGGGAATTCCTAACAAAAAGTAAATCGTTAAAACTTAAATAGAAAAAAGCCAAATCACATGTTTTGGATGCAATAAACTAGGACACTACAAAACTGAATGTCCCTCAAACAAAAGAACACCAAATAAATTTCCATTCAAGAAAAAATCTATGATGGTTACTTGGGATGATTATGATGAATCGAAAGGACAAGAAAGTGAAGAAGCAAACATATGCTTGATGGTAGAAGTCAAGAATGCATGCTCCACAAATGTGTTTTTTTTTTTTAAAAAAAAAAACTAGAAGTCAAGAATGTTCTATAACTCATAAGGAGGTTCTTCTTAAAACTGAAATTAAATTTCTAAAAAAATGATATGTCGAATTTTATAACATCTACTAAAACTTTTCAAAGTATTATACTACTGTAAAATTGGACATTTGAAATATGCATGCTATTTTAAGAAAATGATGAAAAATTAAAAATAAAAGGTCTCTTAGAAAGGAAGAATGTTCTGAAATTAGAACCATTCCCAAAGATATTAAAAAAAATCAGATTTTTAAATATTATCCAAGACCGACACAAAATTGTTCATACTACTCTAAGGTCGGTCATATTGACTCAACTTGCTATTTTAAAATGAAATCAAGTGTTAAAGAGAAAACTAACTCTTTAGGACCCAAGATCAAATGGGTACTTAAAGCTATTGTAACATCCAATGCAGGTTGGTTCTCAAAATATCAACAAAAGTCATGGTTCTTAGACGGTGGTTGTTCTAGACCTATGATAGGAGATAAATAGTGCTTCATGTCATTTGTCAAAAAGGATGGAGGTTTTGTGATTTTTTGGGAACAATAACTAAACCCGAATCAAAGGTAAAGGAACTATGTCTAAGGAAAATTTTGCCAAAATCGCAAATGTTCAATATGTTGAAGGTTTGAAACGTAATTTTCTAAGCACCAATCAATTACGTGACAATGGCTTTGAAGTTATTTTCAAATCCAATGTATGTGAAGTCAGAAAAACAAATTCTAGAGAAATTCTCTTCTCTAGAATCAAAAGAAAAAATCTTTACGTTTTATACCTTGAAGAATTATCAGATGAATCTTGTTTTATATCCATCAATAAAGACAATTGGTTTTGGCATAAGCGGGCTGAACATATCAAAATGAAAACAATCTAAAAAATTTCAAAATTAGATCTTGTTAGAGGTCTCCCTAAAATAAATTTTGCTAAAGATAAAATGTTTGAAGCTTGTTTAAAGGGAAAACAAGTCAAAAATAGTTTTCATTCAAAAGATTTTATTTCAACAAATAAAATCCTAGAACTACTTCACATTGATCTTTTTGGCCCTATTAAAACAACAAGCTTAGGAGGAATGAAATATGATTTTGTTATTGTTGATGACTTTTCTCGATACACATGGGTGCTCTTTTTAAAACAAAAAGTAATCTAAAACTATTAACACTTCATGTTACATCTTGAACCGTACATCAATAAGAAAAATTATCAACAAAACACCCTATGAAATATGAAAAAACATAAAACCAATCATTTCATACTTTCACATCTTTGGATGCTTTTGCTACATTTTAAATAACAAAGATAACTTATAAAAGTTTTGAAAAATTAATTTTACCCTTAAATTTTAAAACCTTTTAGGGATAATTTTGTTATTGTCCTTCAAATTTCAGAGTTAGTTGTCTTTTTCTTGCTCGACTTCTAGTCTTCTCACAGTTATTTGTGTTTGTCGTCATCTGGGTCTGTTCCTCTTCATCACTTAGTTCGTGTTTTCCGCGCTTGTTCCTCTTCGTCACTCCATTCGTGTTCGACGTTTCTGTTCCTCTTTGTCACTGCTCAAGATCTCTTCTTTTTACTTCTTTCTTTATTCTATTTTTGTCATAATTAGGTATTTTGTTTTTGTTACTTTCTTTCACTTGTTTTTTAATTTCGTTTTCTTTTCTTTTTAGTCCTTTTGGTTTCTCTGTTTATTTTTGTTTTTGTTTTGTAGTTTTTTTTTTAATTTAATTTTTTTTAATTCTTTCTTTCTGTTTCATTTTTTTAGTCTATTTATTTTTTCTTTTCTTTTTCTCTTTCTATTTT
>JBBPBS010001075.1:2073211-2098021 GCA_037974835.1 Cicer judaicum | reverse complement strand
TATTTCTTTCTATTTCTTTTATTTAATTTATTTTTTCTGTTCTTTCTTTTAATTTTTTTTTGTTTTTTTAAGTTACTTCTTTCTTTTTGTTTTTTCTTTCTATTTTTTATTTATTTATTTTTTGTTACTTCTTTCTATTTTTTATTATACATGTTTACATAGTATTATTTATATAATTTATCTAAAAAAATCTCTGTATCCCACAATCCATTATACTGCTATCCCATTTTTTAAGATTGGTCACTTTAATCCCTATACCTAGATCATAAGATTCCTTAGATAACAAGCATAACCACATATATATACCAATAGTTAATGGTATAGGGTAAAACATTCATACAACACTAATCAACTAGCACTTTGATATTGATACATTTTGGTTGATACAAATAAAAAAATTACTTATTACATTATGAATTAAAGTGTTTCGTCAAGGTTACTTAATATTCACCACAATGCTCCAACAATGTCTTTCTTTTATATAAGACTTTTCTATGTCACATCTAAAGTCGATTTTATTACGACAAAATCCTCAAATATCTTACTTATCAATGCACATGCAATATCATATTTAACATTTACTTAGCTCATATCTATCACTAAAAATATTACAATAGCAATGCAGTTAAATCTATTTAATCACATGACAAATTAATATAAACAATAAGCAAATTCTTAATCGCTAACTCATTATTAATTACCAAATTATTACTATTAAAGTTTATTTAATTAACCTCACACTACGAATAGAGATTATTGATTAGCAATTACTAAATTCGAACAAACTTTTAATAAACGACATAAACATTGTAATCAATTATATACTATATTGTGGATTAACTAAATCATCTTAATTGATTTAATCACACTCAAAACCTATATCATCACCAATTAAACTAACACTAGTAGAAATTTACCTTTTTAAGTCGGTTAAAATGTACATTTTAAGTTAGTTCCGTGTCCGAGTTAACAGCAAACGACTTAATAAACACGTTATTTTTTAATTCGGTTAAGGTGAACTGACTTAACAGAGCTTCGTCCTTTTAAGTCGGTTCAACTAAATCGACTTAAACATTCGTGTTTATTAAGTCGTTTGCTGTTAAATCGGACACGAAACTGACTTAAAATGTACATTTTAACCAACTTAACAGAGCTTCGTCCTTTTAAGTCAGTTCAACTTAACCGACTTAAACATCATAAATTCAGTTCAACAAGTCATCTTTTTAAGTCGGTTCTTTTGATCAACAGACTTAATAGATAGAATTAAAATATATATTTTTTATAATAATTTTATCATTTTTTTATGCTCCTACTCCATACATACATAAATACAATATTTCGTATTAAATTTCAAATTAAAATGTTGTACTTTAAACCACAATTTTATATAGCTATATAATAGCCAAAATATACCGTAATAGAAGTTCATACAAATTATAGAGTACAAAGAATGTCTATCATTTTTTATTACTCTTGGCAAGATGAAAAATCATTTAGATGTCAATTAATAAAATTACAAAATCACATTTAGCAATATTCAATAGATATATATTCAAGCACCGTCATTTTCTTCAATTAATTTCAAAATAAAATCCGCACAACATTCTTGAACTTCTTTAATTTGATCCGAATGAAATGATCTCGAGTCATCAAATATCTGGAAAAAAAAACTCAATCAATAACAACATATAATTTTTTATCATACGAACATACAAAAACACAATCAATAACAACTTTTAAGAAATTTACATACTTGCATCCATGAATCAACAATATCAGTTGTTACAATGTTCAACATATTGAACATGGCATAATAGCCACAATCATCAATTTGAAGCTTGTCTTTGACTCTAAAATTGAAATAAAAAAAATGTTAAATGCATAAAAATTTTATAATATTATAAATAAAGTTTTTATTTTTAAACAACTTACTATAGGAAAACTCCATGTTGTCTTTGGTTTAACTCTTAAACCTAGCAACTTATAATAACCTTCGAAAGCTCTACAACATAAAAATTATTATTGAAATTGTGTTATAAAATATATTACAATACTTATGAACAATATAAATAAATTAAATACTTACAAATCAACAATCTGACATATTTTTTTATTTGGCTTCCTTCCCAATGAACATATAAAGACTATATTGCGCTCGTTAGGATTGATAATAAGCAATTGCCAATGACGACTACAATTCACAGTTAAATATATGTTATATTCAATTTTCTCTATTATAAACGATGACTATAATAGAAAATACTTACTTTATGAGATAAGGTGTTAGGTAACAAGTTCTTTTTTCCTCGTACAACTTCTTTTGAATGTGGACTTGAGCATTAGTTGAATCATTTTCACTTTGGATGAAACATGGATCAATGAATCCATATACTTCACTTTTTCCTAAGTCAATACAACGACGATGTAGATACCTAAGATATGAAACTTAATTTTCATTATAAATGAAATTCATAATTTGGCAAAATTTACAAATTTACAAATAAAACATACTTACGTTAGCCAAACTTGTAAAATAGTGATGCATATCTCTTCTTTACCCATACACAACTCTTTAACATCTTTCAATGGAAGGAATAAAAAACTAGTTCCACCATGTTCCAACTTAAATTCTAATGGCTTTGACATTTTCATTGTCATTACCATCAATTGTTCAACAGAATTTAGTTGAAAGTTTTGTCTTTTTGGTGGAATATCATTTTTCTTTGATACCTCAACAGCCTAAACCATTAAAATATTATATTAGCCAACATAATTAAAAGGACTCAAATATTTAAGTACATAAAAAAATTATGTGTAATGAATACCTTATTAGAAATAGGTTGCAAGAGCCTTTTTGGTCATTGAGTAAAATTGTTGGGGGCTTGACCAACTGTTGACACCTCATCAGTGGGCATAGGTACTTGAGCATTTGCATCTAGCACCTTCGTAACCACAACCCTCACCATATCATTATTTAGAAGTTGATTGTGTATAGTGGGTCCTAACTTGTACACATCAGCATATGCCACAATATGAGTATGTTTATCAACATATAATTCACAATGTTCTGGGATATCGTCCTCTTCATCTAGTGTAGGTGGCACACCAGAACAACTACCTTTTGTGCTTGCCTGTAAAGTGGTATTAGGAGAGCCAATTGGGAAATTATTCTTTTGTTTAGAGAAAGCCATAGATGATATATCTTGCATCACTTGCTCTCTAATCACCTTATTAAGCTCTGCTTTTATGATCTCTATTTGGTCGCTACTCATAATAGGTGGAGTAGAGGATGGACGAGAATGTGATCCAAAGTATTGGCAAATCCCCACCCGAACACGACCAGGGTGTTCTGGTCGCCCAATAGCTTCCGACAAAATATCTTGACGTCCTTTTGGATGGAAGTTTCCTTGAGATGTTTGTTCCACAAGCGAATTCTAAAACATACAATTTAATATATATATATATATATATATATATATATATATATATATATATATATATATATATATATATATTAGACCTGCTATGCATAAATATGTATTTAAGAAATTAGAGTTACATATCTACTTACAATTTTTTCAACAATAAGACGTGTTTCTTCTGATGTGTACTCTCCTGATGGTGTTTGTCGGGCTCTCTTCCACATCTCATGGCGCGATGGTGGAGATGGAGGTGAAACTTTTGAATCTCTAGCTGATTTTTGTCTTTCTTTTAAACCAACTAATTTTAGATCTTTCATTGAGATAAGACTCTTTACATTTGAAGAATATCTCGTTGGCATTTTTATGCCCCTTAGAGTCTCACAAAAAAGTATTCTCTCATATTTTGATAAGGCATGACAAGCCGGAGGCAAATACATTCGCTTACCTGATGGTTGTGGAGCTAATTCTTGTCGTATACCTATCTCAACCATATCTAAATGAGCATTCAATCCATCCTTTGTTTTTCCTGGAATGTTGAGAAGTGTTCCAATTACACTATCACACACATTTTTCTCCACGTGCATCACATCAATACAATGTCTAACATCTAGACTGGACCAATAAGGAAGATTAAAGAATACATACCTCTTCTTCCATACATTTTTCTCAATGGATTGTTTTTTATTCTTTCCAAATTTAACATTGACATCTTTCAACCTTTGATAAATTTGCTATCTAGTTAATGCTTTTGGAGCAATTCGATTCTCCTGATCTCCATTAAACGCTTTTCTTAACCTACGATATGGGTGATTAGGTTTAAGAAATCTTCGATGTCCAATGTAAACAGTCTTCCTTCCATGTTTTAATTCGAGGTAGCATGTGTCTTCTTCACATATAGGGCACGCTTTATGTCCCTTAACACTATAACCACTCAAGTTTCCATACGTAGGAAAATCATTGATGGTGCAAAATAACATTGCATGCATTTTAAAATAATCACAAGAATAACCATCAAACACTTCAACTCCTTCCTCCCAAAGAATTCTCAAGTCTTCAATCAATGGACTTAGATAAACATCTATGTCATTTCCAGGTTGCCTTAGACCCGAAATCATCATAGATAACATAATATATTTGCACTTCATGCAAATTGAAGGAGGTAGATTGTAGATAATTAAGAGAACGGGCCATGAACTATGGTTACTACTTAAGTTACCGTATGGGTTCATTCCATCTGTGGCAAGTCCAAGTCTAAGATTTCTTGGTTCATTCCCGAATTCAGGATACAATTCATCAACTTTCTTCCATTGTAATGAATCAGCTGGATGACGAAGTTGTCCATCACGTTGTCTCTCATCAGCATGCCATCTAATATTCTTTGCATCATTGGCATTAACGAATAATCGTTTGAACCTTGGAATTATTGTAAGATACCATAACACCTTTGCAGGAGGACATGTTGTGCTTTTATCGCAATTGGAATCACCATCCTTCACTTTATAGCGTGATAACCCACACAAGGGACATTGGTTCAACTCTTCAAAGTCATTTCGGTATAGTATGCAATCATTAGGGCATGCATGTATTTTCTTATACTCCATACCCATTGGACACAATATCTTATTTGCATCATAATAACGGTTTGGCAATGTGTTATCTTTAGGAAGCATTTCTTTCAACAACTCATGCAGTTTCGTGAAGCTTTTGTCTATCCATCCATTTCTCGCTTTCAAGTTGAACAATCTCAGCACCGTAGATAACCGTGTGAAGTTAGTGCATCTTGGATACAAAGCCTCTTCTTTGTCGTTGCACAAACTCTCAAAAACATGTGCACGTTGAAAAGACTCTTGTCCAATATCAAGAATCATGTCCTCAAGCCGATTGTCCATATCTTCACGAACTTCTTCTCTTTATGATACATTTGTCATGTTTAACGAATTACCATGCCATACCCATTTTGTATAAGTTTGGCATATTCCATAACAAATAAGATGATTTCTTATTTCTTCAAACTGTAATTGATTTCCATTTAAAAATTTAACACAAGGACAATAAAACTTTTCTTCATTTTTGGGAAGTTTTTTTAAAGCAAATTCTAAAAATTCTTCCACACCTTTCTGATACACTTCACTTAAACGATTAGCATTCATCCAACTACGATCCATAACTACTTCTGTTAAAAATAAATAACAGTAAAGATTAAGGTAAAAGATTAAAACTAAAACAATTCACTAAGTTCTAATGACTTGTTTGTATTATTTTTAATGTAGTTTAATTTATTTTTACTTATAATTGATTCCGAAAAAGTAGTTTACTAAACTCTAATGACTTATTTGGATTTTCTTTTACTCTCAAGAAATCTAACATTTGACGAAGTCAAACAATTCAAGTTAATTATAAAAGTATCGGATGATTCATATCTAATTTTGTATTTTGAATTTGATTTATCAAATTTCAAATGTGACCAAGATCAGTGATTGCCTTGCTTGAACATGAGCAGCACCTATGTTTTAGAGCCACCAAATTTTTATTTTACTTAACTAGTTAGTAGTTATTAGTTATTTACATTAATTATTTACTTAATATATGCATGACATATAAAATATTATTACATATTCATATTATTGTTTGCATTTGCTTAAAGAATATTTTTAAAATAGAAATTATTAAAATTTTATTTGAGATTTATATATCATAAAATATATTAAATAATTTTACTTTGATTTTTATTGAAATCAGTTTTTTAAAGAACCATTATTGTGAAATATCATGGATGGTTTTGCAACAAAAAATACAAGACGAATATTATTTAAATAGTTACAAAGACATCATTTTTGATTTGCTTAAGACATTTAAAATATCACAACTGAAGATTGAGTAATTAATTGTATAGAAACTAAATCTGGAGAATAATAATAGAAATTAGTTAGTGTGGGTTTTAATAGTAATTTTGTTGCAAATTGTTTATTGTATCAAATGGTCTATGTGAATTAATTAATTGATTAATCTTAACATATACTAACATTTTAATTTTAATTGATTTTATGCTATGCATCTCAAATGGTTGTATGAAAATATCCATTGCAATATTTTATCAGATAAAAATACAAGAGAATCTACAGAAATATCAAAGATTCTAAAACAAAAGAACGTTGCAATCCCTCCATTCTAAAACAAACTCACCCTAAAAATATTCATGTCTAATGTCTTTAAAACATAAAATAAAATACTACGTTTATATGTTTACACCATACTATCTATATGCTTTCTATATAAAATATTACTGTTTTGCTCCCTATTATGTCCACACACAAATTCTAAAAAATGAAATTTCTAAAAAATAAAATATGTAAAATATTTAAGTTAATTTGAGAATCAAACTTGTCTTAATGAATTGATGAACGATAAAACGGCAACAGCTGTAAAGTGGAATCCAAGTTGTAGTTGCTTCACGATACAAAGATTAGGAATAGAAGGAAGAGGTTTAGAGCGCATATGTTATGGGAGCGGGAAGATAAAACGCTAAATACATGACATCTTTTATTTATTTTTAACCTGTCTTAAATCGGTTATCAATCGGTTATCAATATAACCGTATTAAACAAGTTTTAAATATTAACAAAATTTTCACCGTTTCATTTTATTAAATGGAATAAATATTTACAAAATTGACAGTCTCATTTTATTAAATGACGTTTTATCCTTAAGTCGGTTATCAATATAACCGCGTTAGACAAGTGTTAAATATTTATAAAATTATCATCGCCTCATTTTATTAAATGACATAAATATTTACAAAATTGTCACCACCTACCTTTTAACCTTAAGTCGGTTATCTATATAACGTATTAAATAAGTTTTAAATATTTATAAAATTGTCAGCGCCTCATTTTATTAAATGGCATTTTATCTTTAAGTCCGTTATCAATATAACTGCGTTAAATAAAATGGGATATATTAATTTTTTAATTTTATTTTTACTGTATTTCTTAAGTCGGTTGTCAATCTAACTGTGTTTATTTTTACAGTATTTCATCCCTACTTAATATTGCTATCAAGAGGGGACTACTTCTACTAAATTGGGGGCAATTTTCGTGACATCTTTTATTTTGTATTTGTTTGATGAGACAATTTGACTATTTTCTTTAATATAATATTTTGTCTCCACTAAATAGAAATTCAAACATTTAAAATAGAGGAATTCATTATTTTGAATCTTAAATGTTTGAAGTAGTGTCTCCATAGTTTCTATATATATAAATATTACAAACATATTTCTAAGTGTGTTTTTTATTTATAGTTTATTAATCAAATTGATTAACGTATTATTTTGTTCATAGACCAAACTAACTTATAAAAGATATATTTGTGAACTAAATTAACTATTTTAAAAAAAGAATATTATTTAATATTTCAAGGAGAACTTAAATAATAATTATATAAATATTTGATATATTAAAATATAAATTCAAACTCAGGATTTTTTTTTATATATTGAATTTTGTCGCTGTTTTTGAAAACTAGAAAGCTTGTTGTACTAAACAAACTAATTGTTTATCTTACCGTTGCTAATCTTGCCGTAGATTTCCGTATATAATGTTCATTCCACTAAATTATTTTGATTCGATTTTGAATAATTCATTATAATAGAATAATATATGAAACATACATTTCATTATAATAGAATAATATATGAAACATACCTATATGAATCACCGATGAGTTGAGTTGAGTAAATTGATCACTTAAAATTATTTTCTTTTATTTTTAAATTAGAAATAGAATAATCTTTAAAAAAAATAATATTGTATGTACAATTTATAAGATAAAAAGTTGATGTCAAATTTGATACAAAATAAACACATTAAAAATTATATATATATTTTTATAAATATATGTAAAAGCAATAAACGAGCTTATAAATGACATGTTTATCATCACTTAAAAAATAGAATAAAATGAAAAAATATTTATGAGTTTGACAAAATTAAAGTGAAAAGAATACTCATGTTTTTATATTTTAAATGTTGATGATGTTAAAATTATTAATTAATTTTTTTTGTATCAGATCAAAATAAATCATAATCTAAACTAAATGAACACCTCAACTAGCGAGAAAATCTAATGCGACAGTAAGTTGACGAGATGATAGGAAACACGAAGAAAAATTTAAGTTATGTGAAAATTATTTATTTAAATAACAAAATAAAGAAAAAGAATATTGTAAAAGGTGATTTTAGATCCAAAAAAATTGTTTTAAATCACCCTTCTATTATGATGAAGAAGATGAACACAAAAGAGAAGGATAAAATATATGGTTAGTACTTAGTGAATAAGGTTGACAAATTTTAGATTTGTTAAACTTATTTATATCCTCTTTATATATATATATATATATAGTTGGTCATTTTAAATTTTTTTGTTTTACATTGTTACACAAGATTCTGAAAGCGTACGGATTTATCAAATAGTAGTATATAAAATTATCGTTTTCATATAGATTAATTTAATAATTATCAAATTAATCAAAATTTTATATTATTTAGATTAATAAAAATTATTGTTGGTTCACGAAAACATAATGATAGCATAAAAATTATAACTAGACTATACAACAACACAACTTTGAATTAATAACTTTAAATTAGTGGGAAGTAAACTTATGGTCATGGTTTCACTTGTAATATCAATACCTCAAGCCCTAGTTTTATATGAATTCTTATTTATTGTCTCAATTATCAACCCCTCTTTAAAACTATTAGCAAAGATTTGACATTCAATGTAATATTATTTTTCCTAAATTAATTCTCTGATTGATCATATGAAAAATCTATACAAAGTTTTATGCGATAGAAATGGTATTGATGGATGACAATGTTTAATTCTTTCTTTTATAAATTCAAAGTTTTAAATTATACACAGACTTATTTGTTATGTTAGTAATTTAACAAATTTGTGTTTCATATTTTTTAGGGTGATAAAATTCAAGTAACAATGCAAAAAGCTCTTATTTCTCGATTTGACACTAATATTCGTGAGGGAGTTGTGTACGGCATTCGTTTTCTTGGTGTTGCATCTAACTCTAGAGCATATAGAACATGACACCAATTCAAATTGAATTTGAAATATGGTACAATGGTCCAAGAATTGGAAACCATTTTGGTCACAACGTCTCCATACTCAGTCATTTCATTTCCATAAATTCGAAAAGTTGACATGAATTACTTGATTAGTAAAATGTTTACATGAATTACTTGATTGGTAAATTTATTTCAATATGTCATTGCTATTTTATTTTAGTTATACAAAGTTTATAAAAGGAATGGTGTCATAACAAAATTTAAAGTTATTGAGTTAGAGTCAGATGGGTGAGGTTTTTTATACTCTATAAATTTTTTCAGTATTTAATAACTTTCTCTATTAATTATTAACTAATTTTATTATCTTTATGTAGTATAAGGATTGAATGTGCACTATTTGGATCATATGTTGATGAATTGAATGCATATTTGCAATCTGGTTAGAATCAAAATATTGTTGTACTTGCTCAGTTACTAAAAGTAAATATGTTTAATGGTAAAATCCAACTACAAAATGCAATGAATTGTACTAAAGTTTTATTCAACCCTGAAATTATTGAGTCAATTTCTTTCAAACTCAAGTAAGGTTATAAAAGTAAACTAGAAGTACTACCAACTAACTTATTCAATTTTTTATTTTATTTTATTTTTATTGAAATACTAACTTTATACTACCTCATCATTAGACACTCAAATAACTTTGACTCTCCAACTCAACTATTAACTCACAAGAAGGATACTTTTCATTTGAGTTTAGAAGAATAATTTTTAAGTCTTTTCCAATGCATGACTATAGATGAACTTAAGGATGTCAAAATGTAATTTTCATAGTTTCAATGTCATATCTATTATAGTTCATTTAGTTTTGTTAATCATGTATCTTATTTATAATTTTTACTTATTTCATAGGACATGGTTTGTGTTGTCTTTGATACAGTTCAACATATTTTTGGTGAAGGTGATTGGTGGTATGGAGCATGTGTATGCAACAAAGAAGTTGTTATTGAATCTAAAAGTTTTGTTTTTGCCCAAAATGCAATAAATATGTATGGACAATTGTGCTCTGGCTTGTTTAACAGATAAAATTCATTTATTTTAATTTATCAATTCCATAAACTATTATTGATGTTGATAAATTTCATTACCAAATTTTGGTAAAAAGTACCGTATCAAGGTTAGAGTCGTTGATGATACTAATTCTGCCACCTTTGTCATATTTGATCATGACAAAATTTTGATGACAAACAAATCATGTTTAACTTTGGAAAATGGATCAAGTTAATATATTTTCTCAATTTTATTGTATCTTCAACCTTTATTTATTATTGATGTGGTCTGGTTATGTTTATTTCGATGATCTAGATTAATATTTTTTACAATGTGAATATTAGGATGCCCAATCTGACACCGTGTTAGAAGAAATTGGAGATTTGGTTGAAAAATATTACTATTTAATATAGAGAAAAAAAATCATGTGAACTCAAATTTTGAAAAATCATTTTCAGTCAAAAAACTTTGTGGTGACTTGAATATTATAAAAAAAATCAGATATGTTGTCCTTGAAAAGGTTTCTATTCTTTTACCTTTTGTAAATTATTTTCCTTATCTAAACCAATAAGTATTATTCTCTAATTTTTCGCAATTGTTGATTAAGGTTGTTATTGGTCTTGATAACGACGTAGAAAGTGGTGTAACAAATGATTGATCAATAAGTTTGAAGAAGAAGCTACTTATGAGAAATATCAAGTCCAAAACTCTGTCCCTGTACCCATACCAGTTGAACATGATTTTGATTATTGTACCTCTATTAAAAGGGGATTCATAGAAGTTGTTGATGACAATGATAGAGTCAATTAAAAGAATGTGAAAAAAGTCAAAATTGAGAAGGAGTGAGGATCAAAGTTCGTATAAATATAAGACTTTTGTTATTTTGTTTTAATTAAGCCACGTTAGCCTTTGTTTTGGCTGAAATTTCTTAGTTTTGCAATGTTAGATTCATACATTATAATTCTGTCAATTTTCATATATGAATACTTGATGTTATGTTTGCATAAAATTTATTTAGGAATTAAAAATAAAAGTGTCTCTATTTTGTTATACATTTTTTATTGTTTACATTTCTAAATTTTACCTTAAAAATTGTACATATTGGATATCTATATGATTATACTCGAACATTTATTTGTAAGGTTTATCATAATAACTCAGATTCTAAATTCTCTCTAAATAATTAATGCCACAAAATCAGTTTGAATCTACATCAATAAACAAATATAGAATTTATTTAGTAATTAAAAAAAATACAATATATTACCTCACGATTCACAGTTTTGTTGTTGTTGAAAGTAATGGTTCTTGAAATACTAGCAAATCCATTCCATCACGATTTGACAGTTTTTTTTAAAAGTAATGATTTTTAAAATACTGGTTTAGCATCCACCAGTTCAAATTGTTAATAAAGATTACATAAATTTAATTAAAAAATTTATTTTATTTTACAAATTGTTTTTGTGTTTATCGTTCTGCGATGTTTGAAAATAATAGGTGTCTCTATTTGTTATGTATTTTTTATTGTATTTTACCTAAAAAATTATAGGTATCTATATGCCTATGCTCCAAAGTTTATTTGTAAGGTTTAATAACTCCGATTCTAAATTCTCTACTAAATAATTGATGCCACAAAATTATATTGAATCTATATCGATCTCGAGCTTTTACCCATGTATGCAAACAACATCTCAACTTCAAAATTCAAAACTGAAGACAAAACTATCGATGAAAGCCATCATCCAAACAAAAAATATATATTTAGGCAAATATAGAATTTATCGAGGAATTAAAAAAAAATGCAATCCATTACATCACGAAATCTCTTACTCCCATATCCTCGCTTCTTTTACATGGCTTGATCTTTCATGATGGATCCTTAGAGTGTCCCAAAGCTCCTTAGCATTTTTGCACTCTTCAACTCTGTCATACTCTTCCCTGCTCAAAGCACGCATTAGAAATAAATTAGCTTTAGAGTTTAGGAGTACCCTTGCATTCTCATCGGAGGTTGCGTCTGTGTTGTTGGTTCTGATGACGTGATCCCCATTTTCCACCATAGACCATATGTTGTTGTCTTGTGATATGAGAAACAGTCTCATCTTACCTTTCCAATGGTAGTAATCTATACCATCAAAATAGGGAGGTTGGCTGGATGATCCTCCTTCAGGAATATACTTAGCTTTTGACATTTTTCCTTTTGGATCTTTTTCTCTTACACTGTTAGGTGTATTTTTTAGATAACATTGCTCTGATGCCAATTGATGTAGCTAAATATCACTAGAAGGGGGTTGAATAGGGATTTTGCTGTTAAAAATAATTTTCAATTATTTTTAAAATTATCCTCTCGTAGAGGATGACAAGCCCGAGGATGGGTTTTTTCAAACATTCAGATATGGACTGAGCAAAAGGGTGAGAGAAAAATATGAGAATAACACACATAATTTTTATACTGGTTCACCCAATGAAGGCTACGTCCAGTCCTCACACTCTTGTTAGATTTTACTAATGTTCAAATAGATCAACCTCTCACTGAGGATGATTACAAATCGTGTATTATTTAGCTTCACCAAACTTACAATCAATTTTCAAATATTTCCAAGTGTATCTCACATTGAAATTATAGAGTGATATGAGAGTGATTGATTCTAAATACTTTCTCAAAGGATTTACAAAGATTTAATGTAGGATTAAAGAAAGTATGAAGAGAGGATGGGTATTGCTCTTGATAGCTTTATGATACTTGATCTTTTTATGCAATATTGTTGTGCTTGATGATGAATAGCTTGTTTCCTTTTATAGACGTATTATGATGATCCTCCATGTACCAAGCTCTTTATGACCGTTGGAGTTCATTACAAAATATCCAAGGTCTTTCATCATATTTACATAACTGACATCCAGCTGTTCTTGGACTGGCTGAGGCCATCCTCGAGCAGGAAGATCAACTTCCTTGGAACTTGATCTTGAGATGTCCTTTTCTTTTATTTTTTTTTCAAAGAATGTAAGGCTGTTTCATTAGCTATGTGAGCTACAACCTTTTCAGAAATTTTAACGACTAGGTTGATTCCAACTTTTAAGAGTGATGTTGACAATAGAGAGCTACCCTCTTACATAGGACTGCCATCCTCCTATACGAGGTTCAGATATGCTTTTATCATAACATGTGAAGGCTTCTATTTTTAGCTTGTTTGTTGTTGCCTTTATGTAACTTGACTTCTTCATGTATTCATTCATGCAAGGACATTAAATGGTTTGATTTTAGCCTTTGCACATGTTCAATGGGTTGCTTTCAACTTTACTGAACCGTCCTCCAGCCTAGCACTATCATCCTCTTGTCTAGATTTGTCCATTCTTGTACCTATTCCTTTGGCCTTCTAAGTTCTTTATTTCAAATACTTTATTTATTCATTCTTTGGTACTGTTGTGCATTTCTTTAATGAATAAAAGCATTTGTTCTGGTGAGGACATATATTGTGCAGATTTGAAGCTTCAATTTCTACGCGAGACCATCCTCAAGAATTTCAATCTTCCAGATTTGAATAAGATTTTTCTCTTTTTTGCCTTAATAATTAATTAAAAACCTGTTTTCTTATATGAATTCACTCAAAAGCACATATTAGTTATTAATCACAATCATAATCTATTAAGTAATTTTGCTAGAAAGTATGAAGAGAGGATGGGTATTGCTCTTGATAGCTTTATGATACTTGATCTTTTTATGCAATATTGTTGTGCTTGATGATGAATAGCTTGTTTCCTTTTATAGACGTATTATGATGATCCTCCATGTACCAAGCTCTTTATGACCGTTGGAGTTCATTACAAAATATCCAAGGTCTTTCATCATATTTACATAACTGACATCCAGCTGTTCTTGGACTGGCTGAGGCCATCCTCGAGCAGGAAGATCAACTTCCTTGGAACTTGATCTTGAGATGTCCTTTTCTTTTATTTTTTTTTCAAAGAATGTAAGGCTGTTTCATTAGCTATGTGAGCTACAACCTTTTCAGAAATTTTAACGACTAGGTTGATTCCAACTTTTAAGAGTGATGTTGACAATAGAGAGCTACCCTCTTACATAGGACTGCCATCCTCCTATACGAGGTTCAGATATGCTTTTATCATAACATGTGAAGGCTTCTATTTTTAGCTTGTTTGTTGTTGCCTTTATGTAACTTGACTTCTTCATGTATTCATTCATGCAAGGACATTAAATGGTTTGATTTTAGCCTTTGCACATGTTCAATGGGTTGCTTTCAACTTTACTGAACCGTCCTGCAGCCTAGCACTATCATCCTCTTGTCTAGATTTGTCCATTCTCGTACCTATTCCTTTGGCCTTCTAAGTTCTTTATTTCAAATACTTTATTTATTCATTCTTTGGTACTGTTGTGCATTTCTTTAATGAATAAAAGCATTTGTTCTGGTGAGGACATATATTGTGCAGATTTGAAGCTTCAATTTCTACGCGAGACCATCCTCAAGAATTTCAATCTTCCAGATTTGAATAAGATTTTTCTCTTTTTTGCCTTAATAATTAATTAAAAACCTGTTTTCTTATATGAATTCACTCAAAAGCACATATTAGTTATTAATCACAATCATAATCTATTAAGTAATTTTGCTATCATTAAAATTATTTAAGAGATTTTGTCTCAACAGTATCTTAATCACACGATTCACCAAAAACTCTAAAGAGAGATCAGTCACTCGTTGACGTATAGAAAATAAAGCAAATAATTAAAGTGTTCATCAATTAAAGAAAAAGAAATAAAACCTCAAAGAGTATGGTTTTTTTTCTCCAAAATTTGAGACACTTTACTTCATCTCCAAACACTCTTGAGAAGTGTTTGTTTTTATTTTCTCTCTCTAATTTTTTATGTTCCTCCTATTTTTGTGCGGCTTCCAATTTCCCTTTGACAAAAAATCCTAATTCTATGCAACAATCCTCCATTT
The DNA here is from genome assembly GCA_037974835.1 of Cicer judaicum. NCBI lineage: Eukaryota > Viridiplantae > Streptophyta > Magnoliopsida > Fabales > Fabaceae > Cicer > Cicer judaicum. The sequence continues at coordinate 2,082,517 of JBBPBS010001075.1, read as the reverse complement.
ATTTGGTGAGAATACCCCCTTCTTCGACAACAACCTTGTCACAAAAATTCAATCTTATTCAAGTGTGCAACAAACCTCCTACTCATAAGTTGTGATATTAAACTTGATATTTTTGCATTAAAAATTAGTATATTTGACCAATTCGAATTATTTTATCATCTAATGATCAATTTTTCAAATACGATAAATAAATGAATATATAAGAAGAAATTGAAATCAAAACTATAAAATAGAGGACAAACATTCTATTTATCAACTCCCCGTCAATCAACCTTTGCTTGTCCTCATGCAAAGTGTCATTCTAAGACAAATATAAGGAAATAAGAACATCATAACTGAATATTTTAATTTGAGCAAGATTTCTTCAGAATTGTTTAGACTAAATCAAAAACTTTCTAGACTATGTTAATTAAGTAAAATAAATAATCATCGTTCAAAGTGTATGGTTAACCTTATTGCGCTTTAGCATTCAATACCTTGGGACTTTTTTCAATCAGTTCATTTAATCTTTCTCATTGGTAAAGTTTCATCCTTCTCATAGAACACATGGGCTTATTTTTCTCAAGTACTAGAGACATTTTTCTTTGATTTAACTAGACAACTCAACATTTTATTCATGACATTTTTTTCGTTTCTTTTTAATTATCATTTCACCTTTGGCTTGACTATTAGTTCAATTAATCCCCAAATTGAAACAACATTTCATTTTTTTTAATTTGATACAATTCTACCTTTGGCTTGACTATTAGTGCAAGTAATGTATGAGTTACTCAGTGAAACAACACTTGACCTCACCTTTCACTTGACTGCTAGTGTGAGTAACCCTGAAGTTAATAAGTGAGATGATTTTTTTTTTTAATTCTTCAGACTATGTTGTCAACTACTTCTTCTCTTGTCCCTTAGTTCATGAAATTTTTACTCCTCAATTATCCTATGTTATGTATTTAGTTTACTTCAAATTAGGCTTCTCTTGTCCCATAGTTCATGAAGTGTTTACTCCTCAATTTTCTTATGTGAAGGATTTAGTTTACTTCAAATTAGGCTTAACTGTTATAATTTTGGTCCATCTGAAGACACCTAAACTTATTCACCACAATAAATTATTGTGTCAAAACTAAGGAATCTCTTTATCTAGTACACACAATTTCAAAGTTTCAATTTAGCCTTAACAACATGCTCATCATTAGAATTACTCAAAAATCAAACACAATAATGGCTTATAGGATAAACTTCATACACATCATTTAAGTAAAATAAGCCAACAAAGATGCCATCAAAAATACTATAAAAGGTCAAGCATCAAAATATATTTTATCTCCCACACTAGCAATAATCATAGTCCTCAAGGCATAATATTATAGTAGACTAAGCGAATAAATAAATGAGAGAAAGTAAAAGTGACTTCCCTGACAGAGCTTGTACTTAGAGCTTTTACTTCCTAAAAACAAAAATAATCAACAAATATAATAAATTCAAACTATGATAAAATAAAAAGTAATTGCAGTTTGCCTTTCGCGCAACACTTGTTGAACGTCTGGAGCTTGATTGTAGCTTGAGAATTAATCAGGCGGCTCTCTAAGGGTAAATTTCACCTTTAAAGTATTGCTCCTTCTTAACTTTCTAATCATGTGATTCATATTATTTTTCCTTTTTTTATGTAGTGAATGAGTATCATATCTAGTTAGATTCTAATTTCATCTTCACCCACCATTATGCTTGGGTCTTGCATGATAAAATATTTTTTGAAAGAGTCTTGCAACTTAGAGTCACTAAAATCCTTAGTAACACCTACATTATCAAAATATGAACAAATAATATGAAAAAAAATTCGGAGGAATTTAAAAGCTTTAAAAATATCTTCTTTCTTACCATATCTTAAAGTTACTTTTCTCTTTTCTACCTCAATTATAGCATCGCCAATGGTTAATATAGTCAGTCCCAAAATGATTGGGGTCTCATACCTTTTGTTTATTACTATAGCCATATTGTCTCGTTGATTCTCCTCAAAATTTATCTCTTCTAAAAGGGTTTTTTCTCTTTCAATAGACATTTGTCTCTCATGTCCAAGTTCTTCATTTAACTCTTCATTAATCGTGATAGTGATAATTTTGACTTCATCTAGCTTGGATTCAATTTGAGTGAATGATGCATATAGAAACCTTTGAGATAACTGAGGAATGGTATTTTGCATCAAGGTTGTAAGTCTCTCATCAATATCTAGCTCATTTTGAGATGGTATGTAAGCAATGTTCCACTTAGAAGAGTATGGATCATATTCATCCCCATCAAGGCAAATCTCATAGTAATCCCAATAATGTCTTAGTGGACAATCTTGACTATCATGCCCCACTAAGTCACAATATTGAAAAGGAGGAAAAATAAATGTTTTTAAGTGTCTTTTAAGATGTTCTAATTTAGCCTCTAACATATACCCATCCATTGTTCTACTTTTGGCCATTTTTTTTACATTCTACAAAAATAAAATCAATTGTAAACAGATTTCGAGGAGCGCCATTTTTTTATGTTCCACTTTAGTAAACTAAAGTGCAAAATCCAATTGAAATGATAATAGTAACAAAGAAAAAAGATATATTAAATATATTAATAATAGTAACAATAAAATTTAAACAAACAAATTTATTTTTTAGTTTTTGAATAAAATAATTATAATTAAATTAAAAAAATTCTAAAGTAATAAAAATATTTGTTGCTTAATATTGCTGAATTAATCACTGACAACGACATCAAAAATTTGTTGCGCAAAATTCTGCCAGTGTACGAGTTTGCCAAGTAATATATAAGATTATCGTATTTACATAGATTAGTTTAACAACTACCAAATTAATCAAAATTTTATATAATTTAGACTAATGAAAATTATTGTTAGTTCACAAAAAACACAACGATAACATAAAATGATAACGAAACACAATTTTGAATGAATGAAAAGTAAACCTAGGATCATGGTTTCACTTATAATATCAATACTTCAAGTCTTAGTTTTATATGAATTCTTATTTATTTTCTCAATTATCAATCCTCTTCAAAACTATTAACAAAAAATATAATTAAGAGAAAATATAAAGAATCAAGAAGTAGATTGATTGAAAATTAGTATCTAGGTTTCATTATACAAGAATCTTTGGCTCAATTTTCCTATTGATCTATCAATGAATTGTACTTGGTCACTAATTAATTGATTGATAAAGTCATGCAAGGTCGGTCATCCAAAACATGTAAATAAAACAATAGAATAATTTTAATTGAGATAAACAACAAAAATCTAAACTAAAACTAGAATTTAAAACTAAAATAAAATAAAAACTTCTCCAATTGTGAACTCAACATGAGTTTATTAGAAATGGTCCACTAACTATCATAAATTTATTATCATTAATAAATTAATAAAATAATATAACAGTTATAATTTTATTAGTATTAAACTATAAAGGTACTGTTCTTTTGTAAGGGACCATACTGACATATTACATGACAAACGAACTTCTTTTACTATCGTTAGAAATACTCTAAAAAATTATCGTAATCACAATATTCAACAAAAATCATGAACTAAATACCATAAAATAAATAATAGAATTGTTTATCAATTAAATAAAAAGAAGTAAAATCATTAAAGAATATAACTTTTTTCTTCGAGATTTGAAACACTTTTAAGTTTCCAAAATGGTTGATTTTATTTTCTCTCAGTAATTTTTTTCTACATTTCTAAACACTTTAAGGTGCCAGTGTGTCCTTATTTTCTTTCACTCTATATATTTTATCTTCTCATCTGATTTGTGTGCGGCCCCGTTCCTCATTTCCCATGCTTGGCAAAAGATCCTAATTTTATGTAAGATTTTCCGGACAAAATATCATAATTTTATACAACACGCAAAAATCTTCCCCAACAACAATCTTACCATAACTCCTTGAAGTTGTAACAAATCTCTTTCTTGTATATTGAAATATTCAATTTAATATTTTTTACATCGATAAATTTGATCAATTTAAATTATTTTATTATTTTATAATTAATTTTATAAATACAATAAATAAATAAATCAAAATTAAAATCAAAATTATAAAATAAAACAAATTTTCTATTAAAATTTTATAAAAATAAGTTTATCAACCTTCTTTGATAATAATGAGCGTAACGTTAGAATTTATTTTTGCTAATTCTTTTTAGTATTTAAAGAGTTCAAAATAAAAAATATTGAAATAACAATACTTTGTCTACTTTTCATTTTCTAAGATTTTATTTTAATCATCTATCACTATTTTTTATAGTTGATTTTGAATATTAAACTTTTTACTTTAAAAAAAACCAATATTCTAAAAGAAACAACTTTTTGACTCTTCGAAACGAAACTTTAATAAACATAACATTAGTTTTAAATAAACATCACTTGAAGTGTAATTTATAATAATGATAGCAGATTCTTACTATAAAAAAAAAATATTGAAGATTCTTACTATAAGAAAAATCGTAGGTTCTATTATTCTGAGAAATTAAATACTACCCAAAAAAAAAAAACTACCGAAATGCCCGCCGGGATTATTTAAATCCTAGGGTGAAATAAATGCAACAGAGCACGTAACGGCACCGACGACCACATGGAATAGAAGAGTAACCAAATAATGGCAGAAACGTAAATAAATAAAATAAATGATTAAACAAATAAAAAAAGACACATTAAGCAACCCCAACCCATTTCGAAACCAAAACTGTTTTCTTTATAAAGACTCATTTTCTCTGACACTCACCACTGCCACTCTTCTTCTCTTCATTCCCCATTTCTTCAATTTCTCATTATTATTTTAACCATAAACATCAATTCAACATACACTTCTATTCTCTTTTTTTTTTTTTTTTTTCTGAACCCACATTATGGGTTCTGTTTCCACCTTTTTCTTCATTCTCCTTCCCCTATTTTTATCATCCTCAATCAATGCATCCAAAAAAACTTACATAGTTCACATGAAGGACCACACTAAGCCTTCCGTGTACCAAACTCACCACAATTGGTACACCGCAAGTCTCCAATCACTTTCAATTAACACCAATTCTGAATCGTCCGATTCAGATTCAGATTTTGATCCACTTCTCTATTCTTACACAACCGCTTATAACGGTTTCGCCGTTACACTTAACGACGAACAAGTCCAATCACTAACCCGATCCAACGCCGTTTTGGGCGTTTACGAAGACACCGTTTATCAACTTGACACTACACGAACTCCACAGTTTCTTGGACTCGAAACTGAAACGGGTTTATGGCAAGGACATAGAACACAGGAGTTAGATCAAGCTTCACATGATGTTATAGTAGGGGTGCTTGACACTGGAGTGTGGCCTGAATCTCCGAGTTTTAACGACGCTGGTTTGCCTGTAATTCCCACGCGCTGGCGTGGCGCGTGTGAAGATACGCCAGATTTTAATGCTTCTCTTTGTAACAGAAAACTCATCGGCGCTAGAAGCTTCTCTAAAGGTTTTCACATGTCCGATGGTTACGGAAAACTAAGCAACGAGGAGCCAAATTCGCCTCGTGATAGAGATGGACATGGGACCCACACGGCGAGTACCGCCGCGGGATCGCATGTTGCGAACGCGAGTTTTCTCGGTTACGCTACTGGGACTGCAAGAGGCATGGCTCCTCAGGCGCGTGTTGCGGCTTACAAAGTTTGTTGGTCTGATGGTTGTTTCGCTTCCGATATTCTCGCCGGATTGGATCGTGCTATTCAAGACGGCGTCGACGTGCTTTCTCTGTCACTCGGCGGTGAATCCGCTCCTTATTTTCGGGACACCGTCGCGATCGGGGCTTTTGCGGCGGTTGAGCGTGGAATCTTCGTTTCATGCTCCGCCGGGAACAGTGGTCCTGCTAGGGCTTCAATTGGCAACGTGGCGCCGTGGATTATGACGGTTGGAGCCGGAACTCTGGACCGGGATTTTCCGGCTTACGTAACGCTGGGGAACAAAAAGCGGTTGTCGGGAGTTTCTCTTTATAGTGGAAAGGGAATGGGAAACGAACCGGTTGGTTTGGTTTATTTTAAGGGTTCGAACCATTCAGCGAATATTTGCATGGCCGATTCACTTGACCCGGCTTTGGTTCGTGGGAAAGTGGTTATATGCGATAGAGGAATTAGCGCGCGTGTGGAGAAAGGTAAAGTTGTGAGAGATGCCGGTGGAATTGGGATGATACTAGCGAACACGGCAGAGAGTGGAGAAGAGTTAGTTGCGGATAGTCACCTGCTACCGGCTGTGGCAGTTGGGAATACCATTGGGGATGAGATTAGAGAATATGGATCTTCTGATCGTAATCCAACGGCGGTGCTTAGTTTTGGTGGAACTCTTTTGAACGTTAGACCTTCACCTATTGTGGCAGCTTTTAGTTCGAGGGGGCCCAATATGGTAACTAAAGAGATTTTGAAACCGGATGTTATTGGGCCTGGTGTGAACATTTTGGCTGGGTGGTCTGATGCTGTTGGGCCCTCTGGCCTGGCTGGAGACAATCGTAAAACACAGTTCAACATCATGTCAGGTATTTTGTCTTACCTTTTGGTAGGGAGTTTATGCGATTTTTTTTTAATTTCAGAGCATATAACCATTTTGGTCATAATTGTCGGATTTTAGGAAAAAAATTAGGGGTTTGTTTACCTTAGATATATTTTTCTGCTTTTATTTTCTAAAATATATTTTATTTTAATTTTCAATTACTAATAAGGAGATGAATAAAACAACTAGTAAACAATTGTGATAAAGAGAAAATGAACACAAGTTAGGAAGAATATATTTTTACAAACAATAAAAATAATGTTATGACATTTTTAAAATTTCTAAAAATAATGATATGAGAAATATTTGATCTATATTATCTTGTATATGTATTAGTTGAAGTCAAAAATGAAAACAGCTAACTTTAAAAGTAAACTGTCCCTTAGAGTCCAGGTCCGGTTACTTGTATTATTTGATATTTCTATTTCCTAGAGGAGACATAATGAAAGTTTTTGAAAATTTATTTTAGAAATAGATCAAAACATTATTTTTAGTGTATCTGTAAATGCATTTTTTCTAGTCAGCTTTTATCTTCTCTGTCACAATTGAAAAAGAAAATCTATATCAAAATATTATTCTAGCCACATACGTACAAAGCAAAAGTTGAATACATAAATTGAAAATGTTAGAAAGTAAAAGTGAAAATATTGTTAAAGGATTTTAAGAAAATTTATTCTTAATTGTTGGTTTTAAATTCAAATTACATTGACTACTCTTTTGTCAATAACAAATTCAAAATGTTGTTGGATTAAATTTTCAGGCACTTCAATGTCTTGTCCACACATAAGTGGGTTAGCTGCATTGTTGAAAGCAGCTCATCCAAATTGGAGTCCAAGCGCAATTAAATCAGCTCTTATGACAACAGCTTATACACACGACAATTCCATGTCTCCACTTCGTGATGCTGCTGGTAGATCCTTTTCAACTCCATGGGCTCATGGTGCTGGCCATGTCAACCCACAAAAATCGTTTTCACCAGGCCTTGTTTATGATGCCTCAACAAAAGATTACATTAACTTCTTGTGTTCCTTAACATACAACCCTGAACAAATCCAACTCATTGTTAAGCGATCCAATGTCAATTGCACCAACAAATTTTCTAATCCCGGTCAATTGAATTACCCCTCTTTCTCGATTGTGTTTTCTGGCAAGAGGGTTGTGAGATACACGCGTATCTTGACGAATGTTGGCGAAGCGGGTTCTGTTTATAATGTGGTGGTTGACGGGCCGTCTTCGGTCGAGATAACTGTGAAGCCTTCAAGGCTTGTGTTTGAGAAAGTAGGGGATAGAAAAAGGTACACAGTTACCTTTGTGTCAAAGAAGGGTGTTGATACTTCTTCAGTTAGGAATGGATTTGGTAGCATTCTATGGAGCAATGCACAGCACCAAGTTAGAAGCCCAATTGCTTTTGCTTGGACAGAGTTGTGAATGAGTTTGTGGGGGTTTGCATTTTATTTAAGCTGTTTTCAAGCCCAACAAGCCTTTGATTTTGGCAGGAGCAAAGAGAAGGTGCTTTGGTCCCAAAAAAAAAAGAGAGAAAGAAGATGCTTGAGACTTTGGTGACATCCACAACAAAACATTATTATTTGGAAGTTTAGATGGTTGTGCTTTCTTCGTTGTGTTTTTTAAATGTGGGAGAATGTTGGTAAACAAGTTGAGATTGAACAAGGTAGGGAGGAGATGTTTTAATTTGGTTTAATCGTTGTGTGAATTGTGTACCAGCAAAACTAATGTTACAAAACAAGGTTAAAAGTACTCTTGCTTCTCAGATATGAACACAAAAATTCATGACTTAGGAGCATGCTCCATTTGGAATAAACACTCAAAAATAAAATGAACCTAAGTTTTGAGATATAATTAAATCAAAGTTCTGCATACACACATTTTGTTACAACTTCAACAAAATAAAATAAATAAAATGGGCATCATCACCAAGTCTCCTTTATTTTCAAAACTAAACTTCAACTCTTTAAGATTGAGTCTAAAATGTTTCTCCTAGATTGTCATCATCGATCCCTTCATTCTTCGATAAAATTTAACTCCGAATTTGCAGTTTCAACATCTCCAAACTAAAAAATAAAAGTTCATCACATTTAGCTCTCACTTTAGAGGACTTTGCATGTTTATTGGAAGGATTTACTTTCTCATTTCTCCCTTTGGACTTAAATTCTTGGTGCACAATAATTTTCCCATGCTCACAAAAGGTAGCCCCACATTTTAAAAAAATCTACTTCAATGACTTGATTCTCTTCATAACATAAAGGGCTATTTATACTTTTGTTCTTTGATATTTGGACAAATTTTGGTTTTAATTATTCGAAAAAAGAAAATTTTAGATTATGTTCTTAATATTTTTATTATTTTAGTCTTTAATGTCATTTACTCATTAAAGTTAGATGATGTGATATGTCGACTAAGTTGTTAAGTTAGTTATGTCACGTCATTATCAAATGAGTAATTGATATATCATAAGGACGAAAAACAAAACTAATATAAATTACATAAATCAAAAATATATATTACCTAAAAAACTTTTATTTTAGTTTTTTAATTTCAACTATATTGCATATGCAAGCTTTTCATCAAATAACGGAGTTTTGGTCTATTTTCACTTTTTTATGCTCTTTTATCTAAATAAATATTAAATTTTAAGTTGTTTTTTTTTATTAAATAAGTTGTTTTCTTTAGTAAAGTATCAATACTACTCAACGGTATTTCATGGTAAAGCTCATAGTATATATATATATATA
>JBBPBS010001075.1:2034969-2073021 GCA_037974835.1 Cicer judaicum | reverse complement strand
ATATATTTATTTATTTATTTATAGTTCATCATTAATAATGTCTCCAAAATAAATATTCTAAAAACTATAACATTCTTTAGGGAGACAGATAGTAGAGTCTTAATAAAGTATTATAGTACTCGTCTTTCTATCTGATCATATTCTAGAAAAAAATACTAATATGCATTCTCTCCATTTTCTACGAAGGATTTGAGGATATATAATAATGTGCTAGAACTAAATGGGCAAAATATTCACTAAAATTTCTATACAAAATCGCTCTACTTTGACTTTGTAGAGCATGACACACAAAAAATACATCTTAAATATACTGAAGTAAAATGCAACAAATAAAAAAAAAAAACACCAACCAACAACATAGTTAAAGAATATTCATTATCTACTATCTAAAAAGCTCCCATGAAAATTATTCCTACTTCAACTTGATTATAAGTATATGGTCAACATCAAATCTTTCTTTATTATTCTTATCCCTCATGAATATTGAAGCAAGTAATCAGAGCACCCTCTTACTCTCAAATCACAATATAGCATAACAAAGGTTATCATCTCACTCACAAAACCATTATATGTCACTGTTCACTTGATTGTATTTGTTGCACCTCTGTGGTACATTTCAAGGTTAAGGTTAAGAGGTACATATAATGTAACACCCCGATTTTTAACAGCGCGATTGTATATTTTTTTTTTTCAAAACAAATTCATAAAAACAAAGAAATAAAGAAGAAAATACTTTTGGATAGATATTTAAGTCGTAACATAACGACAAAGTCAACAAATATTTACAAGCAGCGGAATAGTTTTTGAAATCAAAATACACCGAGGCTGTGAGACCTATCAAACATAGCTCATACCCCTGGAGGTAATCTCAGTAGACACCAGTACAAAAGCATTGCCCTGAGAATTTTAACCTCCCCACGTCACATCAAAAAGTAATACATGGAACCCATAAAAAATAAAAGGGTCAAGCTGACAATATTGGTATAGGTACAGTCTTCTAAATTAAAATAAATACATCTAAAAAAGAAAGACATCTAGTCCCTATACGTCAACCTAATCTGATCATTCTACAAAAAACTATACATCACGGGTGATCTTCACGTGCCCCGCAAGATCCTCCTAATACAGCTCCAGTCAGGTGTGTCCAAATACCTTCCCATCTACAGGGTACTAACCGGTAGGATGATTTTGGTTCTCATCTGAGGGCAAAACCCATATTTCCATAATAGTTGTAAAGGATCACCAACCGAAATTAACAATTAACACATAACATTTAATTTTTTAAATGCACAAAATAACCTTTCAACTTAGCATGCACCTTAAAAGGATTTGCATATGCCAAACATGCATAAACAAAGTTGAAAAGTGAAGTTTTTAACTGAACAACACTGTTGTATTCGAATACAACATCTATGTATTCGAATACAAGGCTTTTTCAGCAAAAACAACATGTCTATATTCGAATACAATCTTCTGTATTCGACTATACATAAGTAAGCAACAAAAATAGGATGTTTGTATTCGAATACAACCTTATGTATTCGAATACACATCAGAAAATAACAGAAAAACAACAAAATTCAGCTTTTAAAAGGGTTTCAAAATCAATCAACACTTACACACAAATCCAAACAATCACACTTAGCAATTATAGCACAATCACCATGACGACTTGAGTTTCAAAAAGGTTTTGCAATCAATCACACTTACACACAATTCCAAAACATTCACAATTAGCAATTATAGCACAATCACCACGATAACTTGAGTTTCGAAAATATTTTGCAATCAATCACACTTACACACAAATCCAAAACATTCACACTTGGCAATTATAACACAATCACCATGATAACTTGAGTTCAAACACTCAATCATAATCTTAAATCAAACACGACTCGCGTGCCAAGCACCCTAATGCAATGCGTATATGCCAAAATGCATGGACTCGAAATTCCAAACCAAAACCCTCCTCGAAAGGCCGTAAATCATAATTGTACCGCCTATCACAGACCGAAGTACTAAATTACCGAGGTGCTACCTATCACAGGTCAACATGATTTACTAAAAACGTAAACTGTAAATGTACCGCCTATCACAGGTCGAAGTACTATTTACCGAGGTGCCACCTATCACGGGTCAACACGATTTACCAAAAATGTGCAGTCTATCACATACCTTACACGACGCGACAATCCCTGCAAAGATAAGATGAACCAACAAATCACATGGAATCATCTTGTGGCCCATCCGGTCACCATTCATTTAACTCTAACGATTTTCACGACAATCATTAAGTAAATGCAGATATTAAAAGATTCCCCATTTTTAATACTCATTTAACGCTAACGGTTTTCAAATTCCACATAGAGCATACTCAAACATTTATTTTCCACCACACACATCAAATTCAATCCACAATTTACATTAAATTCGATCAATTCAAAAACCACAAAATCCATACCAAGTTCAATCATCAATTTCCACAAAACTCAAACATAATGCATGCCAAACTAATTTTCACAAACCACAACTCAAACATATCAAATTTATTTTCCTCAACAACACACATAGATGAATCAAATTCCTTTTCTATGAAACACTCATCAATTTCACCAAAAACCCAACTTCAAACTTTCATTCATAAAAGCATTAAATTTATTTTCCCCAAATCTACACTTCAAACCCAACAAAATTATTTTCGACACAACCACAAATAAGTCCCTAAATGCAAACTAAAAGTTTGGAAGGAGCCCTTACCTCGGTTATTGCTTTTCCAACCGATTGCGGTACCGCGATTAATTCTAGTAAAATTTCCGCTTGCGACGTCGCTTCCAAAGTTAGTTCACTATTCTCGTGGCGGGGAGGTGAATAACTTTCTCTTCTATCACTTCTTGAAATGAAGCTTAGATCTAGAAGAAAAGTGGGGGTTTGCATTTGACAGTTTGAAAACCCCTAACACTGTTTTTCTTCGTTTTCGAATCAAAGAGGAAGAATGAAGCTAAAAATTCCTTGTCTTTTCACCCACCAAGCCTTGGGGTCCTTTTCTTGAAGTAAAAGAAGCAAAAGAAACGAATGAAGAAGAATGGAGAAGGAAGAGGGAGAAAATGCGAGTAACAAGGAGATTAAAATCTTTTTTTTTCCTTCAGTTTTCTTTTCTTCCTTTTTCCTTCTTTTCTATTTTCCTTCTTTTCCTTTTTCCCTCCAAACATATATATATATATTAATTATAACTTAACAAATATATAAAAATATCTAGATATTTATCAAAATTACCATTTCACTCATAACCTCTCAAACTATTTGATAAAAATATCTACTCTCGCCGCAACTCAATTGACAGATAAAAGTTTTTGCAACTAGGGATATTTTTAACAAAATTACCCAGTATTAAATTATTCGTAACATAAATAAATTATTTTCCAACAAATAATTTTAATCTAATTTTTAAAAATATTTTTTTGGCATTTAACTCACTAAATACCAAAAATTGGGCTAAAAGCCTAAAAAATTCAACACAAAATACCTTTAAATAGTATAATTTGGAATTTAAAAACTAAGGGTCTTACATATAACCCCCATGAAAATACTTTGGTAGCGATTGAACAAGCATTTGATGCGACAAATCCACTCTGGTTATCATCAAGAGGTACAACACTTATGCAACCTCATTTACAATTTATGTCTCAGTGGCTTTTACATGATCCTATTTTTGTTGCATTAGTCTTTCTTTATACATAAGAACATGTAATTATCGAAATCGTAATCTCAATTAACTTTTGAGTTGTGTTGATAGATGTAATTATTTTTTGCATTTTGCTTAATTATGTTTAAGAATCTCTCAAACTCTTCATAGAAGTTGCAGGGGTGTATTTTGGAGATTTTACTATTGTTGAACTATGAAAGAATGAGTATTTGTGAGCTTTACGATTAACGTGATAATTTTTTTGAGTTGTATTTACAATTAAAATTAAAAATCAATTAAAATATAACCAATATATATAGATAAAAGAGAAGATAGACCAAAATTCTATTATTTTACGATGATGAAAAACTTACTTATGCAGTGGTTGAAATTGGAAACTAAAATTATTATTTTTGTTGTTGTGATAATTTATGATTTTGGGCATTATATTAATTTATAGTTTTTTTTAATTTCTAATTCTAGTAATTATGTTAGTTTTGTTTTTGTGACAACGTAATGTTATGTGACCTCAAAATATGATGTGACATGTTATTTCAACATTGTTAGCATCGATGACTATTCAAATTTAGAGGAGGTGAATAGATTTCTTGCATCCAATGGATAAAAATCGATTTTTAAACTTTTTCGCAAAATAAAATTATGCTTATCGAAATTTTGAATGAAATCTTCGAGATTTATAGTAAAACTCTTCAATTTAATAACAAATTACAAAGTTCAAACTCTTAATTCCGTAATTCAAGAGAGGCTTCAATTAGGAAGATTAATAAAAATCAATCAACAACTAATATACAAATTGAATAATACTATGAGTCTAAACTAAACCATGATAACTCAAAATACTAACACTAAACACTACAACAATGCATATATTTTAATGAGCATTAACAAAACATTTTGCACTAATACTAGACTTTGTTTTTCACCTTATATGTATAAAAATAAGATGAAAAATCAATTTTCAATTTATCAATGTTCTACTGAAGATGAAAAATCAATTTATCAATTTATTAAACGGGATGTTGCACTTAATTTAAGCTGAACAGTTTTAGGTGGCTTATTTCTGAGAATGCTTCAGTGCACCAGCGTGCTTCATATGGTTGAAGTAAGTTGAGAACTACTCTACTAATTTCTTCAGTTCCTTACAATGAATTACTAATTTTTTAATTGACATTCTTTTTTTTTTTTTTTTTATGTAAATGTTTGTGATGAATATGTTTGAACCGAATGAATGCAAACATATTTAGATTGAAAATCAACAGAGGTAACATTTTAGTTATTCTATACTCAATTCAGATGGAAAGAATGGTTTGTAAAAAAGTAGATTTATGTTGTACTATTATGACAATAGAAGTTGGGCATGTATCACTTGAAATTCTCATGTTTTATATGTTGTAACTTAAATTGATACATAATATTATCCATCAAAATAGTATTATTATTATGTTTTCAAATAAATTGTGACTGATCTATTACCATTAAAAAAAATCACGACTTGCACATTAATACGTGGATTTAATAAGTTATTTGCACACATTTTCATTGGATTTATCTTGCAAATTTTCTTCTAGAATTACATACGGATTTATCTACGAAAGGAGAATTTTTTTGAAACAAAATTACTTGCGGACTTATAAAGTAGTTATTCATCAAAGTCTCATTTATTCACTGACCAGAATTAAACGAGGATCTATCGCTCGAAAACGGAGGACCAAAATTCGTTTATTTACATCAAGCTTTCGCGGAGCTCATTCAAAACTAACTCGAACTATTTCGCAACAGAAAATAAAAGCTTTGGTTTCGTCTCATCGAGATAGAGATCGGAAAAAAAGGGATTTTCGCGTTTTGTGGATCAGTCGAATAAATGCAATAATTGGCCAAAAAAAACAAAACGTATATTATATTTATAGTAATTTAATGTATAATCTGTACAAGAAGCAATTGCTTCTTAATCGTAAAATAGTTGCACAAATAGCTATATTAAAAGGGAAACATTTGTAGGAAACATACCTTCCAAAATGGTTGTAGGAAAGTGTTGGAATACTAGCCTTAAAGTAGAAGCACATATTGAACTTGGGACTTTATGTTTCCACACAATAAACACAATCACTAAACCAACAATAATTTCATGTCAATTATCACTAATTATACATATATGTATTACTCAATACTTTGGAAATATCTCACATAAAGTTTGCAGAAAAATGTCTTAAATGCAATTTCTCATAGATAAATTTTTCTACAGATAAATTACTCGCGGATTCTAATCGAGCATAATTGATTCTCCTTCATAATTGATTCTAATTTTAGAGGAAAAAAAATTTATATATATATACCCCATGACACTGCATAATCTCTAAATATTTAGATCATTGAGTGTAGAGGCCAAAATATAAGGCTATGCTAATAATTAAAAACAAAAAACTATATTTCTATTCCCACCTTTGAAACCCACTTTGTGAGCACCATCTCATACTCTATATTGACACCAATGGTATCAATGTTGTTGCACTACTAGAAGAACAAATTGATCATTCGTTTTCCCAATCTCTAATAACATGGATGAGATAAATCTTTATCATCAATCAATATTGTATGAAAAACCAAGAAGAAATGAAGATATAGATTTACAACTTTAAAAATTTCTAGTTACTTATTGCACTAAACCAACAAAAAGAGACTTGCATAACTTATCATAAATGTTTATGGGAATGAGGAGTCGGGTGCTCACTATTTTCTAAGCAAATGTTAAGAGATTGGTCATAAAAATAGTGTAAATCGAGTTTGGGATACTATGTTAGCTTCTTATGTTTAATGCACTTGTTTGTTACGAAGAAATTCAATTTATTAGGTGCAACCGTAATTATTAGGAACAATGGTAATTAACACATATGCCATTAAAGGTGTGCATGCCTCATTGCTAATCAACACTAATAAAGAGGTGCATGCCACACAAACCCATTATTACCCATCCAAATAAGATAGATAGACCTTATGTATTAATCTAAATAGCAAGAAGAGTAATATTCCAAATTTTATAGTAGATTATTTAATTAACTAAAATATTATTTTATTAAGTGAATTTGATATTTAAAGTGTTTTAAAATATATGTTGATAAATATTATGATTAATTTTCTTTATACGTGTATTTGCTATAATATAATGATTTTATAAATATTTAATTTAATGATTGAAATTATATTTATTTATGTTAAAGAATAATAATATTATACTAAATTAAATGAGCATTATAAAGAAAAAGTTTCTGACGTAGATGCGGAAAATAAAATATTTATTCATTAAAGACATTTAAAATTATTATAAAATAAATTTTGGACCAGACAATTATTTACACCTATATATTTCATTTGAAAATTTTCCTTTGTACCCACAACATTAGCCTTATACCCCCAAAATAACAGCGAATTGACCATTTTGCCCTCATATAAATAACAGAAACTGTCAAAAAATTTCATATCCCATTTTCAGTTTTTCGGAACAAACAGTGAGTATTTTTCCAAAATTTCCGAAAAACTTAAATAACAAGTTTTTCGGTACAGAGCTCTACTCCAGAAAATTTGGTTGATGTTTTCCGGTACATAAGGGTTTATCGGAAATCTTTGAATGAAGTTTTCCGATACAGAGAAGAGTTCCAGAAAACTTGATGGCCACATTTCCGGAAGTTACTCTTTTTATTTTTTTAATTTATTATAATTTTATGTTATTGTTATTTATTTATTTTAATATTTTTATTTTTCAGTGGGTGCACGAGGAAGAGACGGCAAAATCATACGCGTTACACGGGACACCGAGACTTCTACATCTACTCCGATGAATCCACCAGAGAGGATTCGACCGACAGCTTCAAGGAGAAGACGACGTATGATTATTGAAGACGACGATGAGGGATATCATGATCAGGGAGAGCCTTCTATAGTGCATGAGGAAGATGTACATGAGCAGGTGGATGTAGTTGAGCAGGAGGAGGTTGCACCTGCTCATCAGGGAGAGCATATGGAGGAGGACTGTGATCGCGCTGAGGGACCTGGTGAGCTGACACGGTATCCTGGAGGGCCTTATGATTTATCTGTCCTTACACGATACCGTTATCATGTTTCAGCTAGAATATGGTTTGGTCAGGTATATTAAATTAATTATTACTTATAATTCATTAAAAATATTTAAATTTATTGATATTGATATTTGTTGTCTAAATTAAATTTTAATGTCATATATTTTTTTTGTATACAGGAGCGACCATTGCTGAAAATTGTTGCGCATGGGAAGAAAATGCAGCAATTTACTCCGCCGGTACTTCCGAGACCCATAGAGAATTGGGTGAATTTGTCAGTGCTGAACCCATTACAACGGGGTAGTTTGAAGATGATCGACAACAACCTGATATTTGCATTTGTTGAGAGATGGCATTCTGACACATCGTCATTTCACATGCCATTTGGTGAAATGACGATCACTTTGGATGATGTTGTCAATCTTCTCGGATTACCTATTAGGGGTGAGTTCTACAGTCCACCCGATGTAGACAGAGTAGCGGCGTGTAATCTTGTCGTCCATCTATTAGGAGTGAACACGAAAGAGATTTGGGAGGAGACGAAAAAGACTAGAGGTGCACACTATAGATTGGATTGGTTGAAGGATGTGTTCAGAAGGCAGTGTGCAGCAGAGAGGTTTGACTGTGCTGCTAGGGCATATATGTTGAATTTAGTCGGGAGTACTATTTTCGTTGATAAGAGTCATAATCATGTTGATGTGAAGTACCTTCCATTATTAAGATATTTAGAGGGTACAGATAAATATGCATGGGGTACTACTGCACTAGTGGTGCTTTATGACTACCTCTCAAATGTCTGCTATTATGACACCAAACAGCTAGGTGGATATATGACGTTGTTTCAGGTATCAATTATATATTAGTAATAATTATTAATTTAAGTTATTTAATTTATGTTGTATTTAATTATTAGTATTAATTATATAATATTTTGTCATTGTAACAGTGTTGGATTTACGAATATTTTCCAAATATTTGTAATAGAGGTGATCAGGGTGCTGACGTGGAATGCATTTCCCGAATGAATAGATGGTGCTACAAGCAAGACAAACATAAGGTTGATAAATACTGAAGTATTATAGATGCACTGACACCGACAGATTTTATATGGAGACCATGGGAGAATCACAAGGGTGTCATTCCATTTGATGATATCACACTTTATACTGGTCACATCCGATCCTGTAGCACTGTAGTGAAATATCTACAAGAGAGGTGTTTGAGACAGTTTGGTATATCTAGTATATTCCTTCATCGCCCATTCCAGATCCTGCTAGATTATTTGATGTAGACGTCGAATGGTTGGGATATGTGACGCCAGTGACAGAGCTGTTTGACAAACTTCGTCCAGCTACATATTCATCTGAGTGTGAAGATGGATATCTGGAGTGGTTCTATCAGGCGTCTCATCCATTGCTTGTGCGACCAGATGGTGTACCTCAGGTCCCGAATTATAGTGTACCGCCCACCAGTGCAAATGCTTCTACTTCACAGCCGACACCTATCCTACAGCAGATCGGTGATCTTATACAGCAGGGGTTGACTCAGCATGAAGCTAGTGCAGATGATGAGTTATATATTCACTTTTATAAAGCTTTGTATTTATCACGTAATCACACTAGTTAGTAGTAACACCTTTGACGAACTATTGTTATGTGTCGGTTATTTTATGCATACTTGTGATGTCGGTTATTTTATGAACACTTTATTTTAGTTACTTCGGTTACTTTATGAATTATTAATTATTGTTATTGCGGTTACTTTATTAATTATTAATTATTGTTACTTTATTAATTACTAATTATTGTTATTGCGGTTACTTTATTAATTACTAATTATTGTTATATCGATTACTAAACTGAATGACAAAACAAGTGAAATGTCGGTTACATTAATAACAAAACATAAGTCGGTTACATTAAAGTGATTTTGTATCAAAATAAAACATTAAAGTTCATCTAAAGACATTGCATCTACGGATTCTGTAGGTGGATTTTGGGTAACACGTGGCAACCGGCCTAATAAATATCCCCAGTGTTGTAGACGCCCTGTGTATGCTATTGCCCAAGAAGTTGCCTCATTAGTGCGATATTGCTTCCAACCTGGTGCAATGTCTGGCATTGGAAATCCATCTTTCATCTTTAACTGCAAAAATTAAATAAATTAACAAAACATAAGTCATTTCCATTAATTAACAAAATAAAACTAAAAACGTTAAAAGAAAATAATTACCGGAACCCAGTGATTTTCATTAACAAAACCAATACAACATATGCGATCATTTTTTGTCATTCCTGAATGTGAACCTCTCATAGGAAAGAAAGTCATTGAAAATGATAATCCGAACGTGACAAGAATAATATTATATGTTGTCGCTATCACGTAACCCATATCAGGTATGGACAACCATTTATCTATGGGTTGAACACCTAAGCCGAATATCATCAACGAATCTCTTACTTCTCTGATGCGTCATGTGAACAATCTATCATATGAAGTTACATGAGAAGCAATCTTTTGATCCAATCTATTGCGAACCAAAGACTAACACTCTTCACCGAAACCAAGCAATAATGCAATAACGCGAAAACCACAATTTCCATCACTTGCCACGTCAAATATGTCATCAATGTATGGCTGAATAATATCAAGAAATTGTCTCCATAACAAATTTGATGAAGAATGAGATGATTGAGAGACTTGTCTCTTCTTTGATTGAGAGGCTTGTCTCTTCTTTGTTGACTGAGAGAGTTGGGAACCAATATCTTCACAATATGTTGCATTAACATGCTCAAAGTAAGAAGGGTCTCGATATACATCATATCCATCCGGCTTCATACCCTTACTTTTCTTTACTCTTCCTTTGGTTTTGACTTTTTCAGGTGGTGGACACATTGAACTTGTACTTGGAAAAGCAAGTTCAGCACCTTACTCTTCAACACTCGTTTCCCAATAACATCAAGTGATCCAAAGCGTTTCCATAAGGCATTCATCTCAATAGACATATCCAACTCTGATCCATCTTCTGTGTCTTGAGTGAGTTCACACTCCATGCTGAATTTTCTCCATTGAAGATGCACAGAATCTAGAGGAATTAGTTCACCCATTAATTTATATTGTCCCAATTCACAAGCACAAGGTAATCCATATGTACTTCTCAGAGAGCACCCGCATATAGATTTGTCAATACCCACCCACTCAACTTTTTCATATTCTTCCTCAATATGTCTTAGTGCTTCTGTGGATACAAATGTATTTAATATGTGATACAATGGATTTATGTGCTCATGCTCTTGACCATAGAAACTTTTTTGAAACGATGCCCTAATTCTTTTATGTTGTAACCTTATCATGTTGTTTATAGCCTCCCAACATTTACACAAATCACCCATGCTATTTTCTAACATTAACTTCAGTTTCCAGTGAGCTGATTCAACCCTATAATAAAATTTTACAGATACATTAGAAAATATAATACAATTCAACAATATATAATACAATTATATTATTTTACCTGTTAGTCGTTGTGTTCCCCAAATGCATCACTTTATTTGTCCATGCTTCAACAAATCTTTCCTTATGTAGAGTCAACCAAGTTTCTTTGACATAATCAACAAACATTTCTGTATCAACACATGATTGCTCAAACATATGCAAGCGCATCATATACTCTTTTTCATCACTAGAATACATAATGTCTTTCCACATATTCAATATTGACTCTTGTCTATCTTTTAAGACATATTGCTTGCATTTTGCTCCAACATTTTTTTCGATATGAAATCGACAAAGTAAATTAACAGCCTGTGGAAACACAATGCCAACTGCATTCATTAACGCAAGATTTCTATTTGTCACAATTACTTGAGGGAATTTATTTTGTGCAACAAACAATTCTTTTAGTCTCTCTAATGCCCAACAAAAGTTTTCTTCCCGCTCACATTCCAAATAAGCAAATCCAACTACAAATGTCTTCTCTGTTGATGTCATACCAACAATTTCAAGTAATGGCATTTTGTATTTATTGGTTTTGTAGGTACTGTCCATAATCAACACAATCGGAAACAAATTCAACAACTTCACTGAATCTGGATGCGCCCAAAAAATATCTCTCATAACATCAGAGTCTTTATGCTTTCTATTCCAACACACATATTTTGCATCTTCAATTAACTTAAAAAAATGTTGTATATCTGTTCTATTACATCTCACTTGCAATCGAATGATATTTCTATGTTTAAATATTTGTGAGATCTTAGTAGTATTACTCTTATCTCGGTCTTGCAATGAGATTAATATATGTCTCGGTGCAACATTATATTTAGTTAATTCATGAACATGCTTTTTTTCTTCTTCATCTAAGCGTTCAACATATGCATGCCCCTCCAAAGTATCAGGTAATTCATGGTTGTGAATTCCACAAATTACTTTAACTATCCATCATGAACCATCTTTTAATGGTTTTGATTTAAGCTTGAAAGGACAATCACATTTTTTTGTTGAACTTCGAATAGAACTAGCAACACACTTGTATTTTCCCCCTTTGTCACAACCTAATATTAATTTATTTCTCTGTCCTTTTTCACCCGTCTCCATATTTGATTTTCTAATAATAACAGTAACTTTATTTTTTATACCAATTTCTTTTGCCCATTTCACAACAGTATCCCTTGAATCAAATATCTGAAATTAAATAATTATAATTATTCACAAACATATATTTTTATAATATTAATATTAAATATATTTATTCATACCTGATCTGTGTTAAAAATATTTGTAGTATCGACGCATGTTTTGTCCATTAATAGTAGTGGATTATCCATACCTGTTAACAATTAAAAAAAATTTTAAAAACCAAAAAAAAAAAAATAAAGGCTCTGTACCGGAAAACTTATGGGTATAAGTTTTCCGGAAACATCTTCTGTACCGGAATACTTTAGAATTAAGTTTTCTGGTACATAACATTTTTCTTCTGTACCGGAAAACTCGTTTTTAACATTTCCGGAATTTTTGTCTGTACCGGAAATCTTTGTCCAAGTATTCCGGTAGATACCGGAAAACTTTTTTATGGCTGGAGTAAATGAAAAAATGGTGAATTTTTTTTTTATCTTTACTGTATTTGAAATAGTTAAAAATCACTTGAGGATAGTTTTGGTATTTTTGAAAAAATTTGGGGTACAAGGCTACAGGTGGGGGTACAAAGGAAACTTTTCATTTCATTTGCTCAATAAACCCCCTTTTTGACTCATACTGGACTGGTTGGGCCACATTCTGTTTTACCCTGTACCATTACATCTACTATTTACACCCCTGAATCTGCAATTAAAAAAATGAAAACAGAAGGTGACAGCAACAGCCATAGAAATCCCAGAAGCACCAATTCTCTCAAATTTATTCCCCACTAATTCTCTCTATGGCATCTGATTCAAACGCCACCAATATGCTCCAGGCCATTCGCTACAACCGCGGTTCTCTTCACCTTCTCGATCAGGTTCTCATTTTCCCCTTCAATTTTATTCATTTTTTATTACGGCTGATTATACTTGTTTCTCTGCAGACAAAGCTCCCGTTAGAAAGCGTTTATTTGGAGATTCGGGATTCAAATGATGGCTGGTAAGATATTTCATATACAGTAACTGTAACTTTTCAAGTAGTAAATATGCATACTTAAATATCTTTTTTTGTTAGTCATTTTGGTTTTTTCAATATGTCTATAATTAATCAGTTTAATTCTTAAATGTGTTTTCCGTTAGTCAATTTCATAAAATTACTAACTAAAAAAGATGTTTTTGATGTATTTGCAATTTTGATACAATTAGAGACTATAGTGATAGCTCATCACACATTTAAGGACCAAAATTAAGGTTTACTTGTTTTTTAATTAGTAGTCTTTTTTTATAAGATAAATTTTGCTTTTATATCTCATTTTATTTTTCAAAAAATTCATTGACTAACATTTATAACTATTAAGGACTTTATTTTTGTAGATGAGAATCATAATTTTATTTTAATTGAGAAGCTATAATAAGCTAAAAGCTAATCTAGTGTTGTCAACAGCATATCACCGAAAATAGGAATTTGTTTAAATTCTGGTATACTATGTTGTTACAGTGCCACTATAGCTGTTGTTTGATAACATTTTGTACTAAAATGCATATCTGGAACAATAGCGATTTTGTCCAATTCCACTATGCAATAGCACTATAGTGCCATTGACAACACTTTTCTCAAAGTTGGATCTAGATAATTTTCTTAAATGGTCAGTTGTAATGTTTCTATCAAGGTTTTAAATTGCAATCGAGATTGTTGATCATCTATTGATAATGAACTTTTTGTGGCCTTGCAACTTGGGAGTTTGTGGCTGCATTACGGATATAGTAATACTATAATATAATAGTATGCAATTTTGAATCCCGATTACTACATTAGGTGAAGTAGTTTGCAATTTCAAATCCCGGTTACTGAAGTACAGTGGACAAAGAAAGAAAAGAATGCCTATCGAATATAAATTATTATTTATTTTTCAGGAATGCTATACGGGATATGGTGGTCCGGGGAGCACCTGCTATTGCTATTGCAGCGGCACTCGCTCTGGCTGTGGAGGTGTCCAATTTAGAAGATTTCAGTGGGTCTACTGATGACGCTGCTTACTTCCTACATAAGAAGTTGGAATATCTTGTAACTAGGTATTTTTTCGATTTCGTGTTTTACCACGAAAGCAATCTACTTATTGTGGATGATCTCAGTCATTCCATTGCCTGATAACTAAATAGAATTTGGCATGTTGAAGTATCTCTTTAATCAGTTGAGGTTGCTGTTATGAAGTTCCTTTCAAGCATGGGTTTTAATTTACTTTTTTTCCGTCATGCTTTAGTCGGCCAACTGCGGTGAACTTATCAGACGCCGCAACAAAACTCAAAGAAATCATATCTGTGGCTGCTGCTACCACTTCAGAGGCTAGGGGTGTTTTTCAGGTACTTCTAAGATTTATTATAGTTCATAATGACGAATTCCTGCATAAACAAAGGAAATTACATTTTGTACCTTTTTACTCTTATTTTGGATTTGAACATTTGAACCTGAATCTGTTGAATTATTTTTTAGGCTTATGTAGAGGCTGCTGAAATAATGCTTGAGGATGATGTTGCATCAAACAAAGCAATTGGAACATATGGAGCTAGTTTTATTCAAAACCATACAGAGAAACATAATCTTTCTGTTTTGACCCATTGCAACACTGGAAGGTGCCTGCTACAGTTCTATTACAGTATCACTCATTATTATAATAATATAATAAAGTGTAAACTTAATTTTTGTTTTGTTTTTCATTTGTTTGACAAAGCAAAAAGGTATCTGCAGTTGTACTCAGTATTCACTTGCAATTGTGTGTTTAATTCAATACTCAGTTTAGCAACTGCTGGATATGGTACTGCTCTCGGTGTAATCCGTGCACTTCACAGCGGAGGAGTTTTAGAAAGGGCTTATTGCACAGAAACACGTCCATTCAATCAAGTGAGTGCATTTTTCCAAATATAGTTTTACTTGGTTCTCTTTTCCAATTACAGCTTTAGTAATTTTTAATAACTTTGTCTGCTGGTTTGAGGAATTAAAAATGACGATCGAATTGGTAAGCTGAAGCCTGAAGTAGTTTTGAGAACACATCTTCAAATTTAGGTTTTTGCCTGCATGTATCTAGAGAATCACTTCTCCATTAACTGCCTCCTATGAAAGTAACAGATTAAAATGATTTGGAGTTGATGCTTACTAATCATAATGCTTAATTGCAGGGATCCAGACTTACTGCCTATGAATTGGTACATGACAAAATACCAGCAACTCTTATAGCAGATTCTGCTGCTGCCGCATTAATGCAAGCAGGACGTGTGGATGCTGTTGTTGTTGGTGCAGATCGAGTTGCATCAAATGGTATGTTTTGTTGCAACATAAATAGACTATAATTTGCATGTCTTCTCAACCATGAAAGCTATCATCAGATTTATTTTCTTTTAAATGGCATTGCAGGTGACACAGCCAACAAAATTGGAACCTATAGTGTTGCCTTATGTGCAAAGTTTCATAATGTGCCTTTTTATGTGGCTGCACCCTTGACTTCCATTGATCTATCACTTTCTTCTGGGAAACAAATTGTCATTGAGGAGAGATCTCCCAAGGAATTGTTGAACACACGTGGAGGACTTGGAGAGCAGGTTGCTGCCTCAGGAATATCTGTGTGGAATCCGGCTTTTGATGTTACACCTGCTAATCTAATATCGGGGATCATCACTGAGAAGGTCTGTCTTACCTCTTCCCTCTCTTATATAATTTGACTAGTTTCGTTTTTTATTTGTTCTGACAATTTTATGTTCTCTGAGCAGGGTGTCATTACAAAGACATCTGCTGGTGATGCCTCCTTTGACATAAAAACTTTTGTACAGAAAACAAGTTAAGGGTGGAAGGTAGTAACGGATTCAATACCAATGATCCTTTGTGTGAAATGAGATGATGTGTTTCATTGAGTGTAGAATTTCATTGTATGGGTTAGAGGGGAGTTGTAGACCAACTCGATCAATGTAAGTGTCCTGGAAAATAAATAAGACCTGGCTAATAAACAAGTCGATGAGAAATTGCAGCGACCAAGGATAAAATAGAATGGTACAAGTTCTCGGAAAACACAAGACATGATTTTTGTATTATTGACAACACAGGGCATGATTGTATCAGATGTATAATAAGGTTCTAAAACTGTGTAATGCTTCATGTGACCTTAAATAAGATATTAAACTGTAGGGTGCTTATAAATGGACTACATTGGGAGTAGTCCACCCATGCATTCGAGACTTAAAATGTAAATGTAAAATGATATTCATGTCGTTTTTCCACCTGTTTCTCTCCTAAAAACTTTTCTTTCCTCCAGACTAAATCATCGTTGTGACCAAATGGAGGCCCATTGTTGTTTTGAGCATTAGGCTGTGAAAGCAGTCAAGTTGAAGTCATGTGAATATTTCTGAAACTTGTTCTTGATTGAAAATGGGAAGTGTACTGTGAAGTTTATCCCTAACATGTCAATTAATCTTTAAGTGTTTTGTCTTTATAGTAACTAGAAAGAAACAATAGCTAGTGATTGACCTCGTTGTGTATAATATACATTGCCTTCCAAGTGAATCTTCAAGATATCACAACACACTTGAAATGAGTGGTAGTGGCTTTGTCAGGAAATTGATTTATTTCCTAAATGGAAAAAAGAAATATTAGACACCGCTTTACTTCATGGTAGGCTGAAAGGTTGACAAACAAACAAACACTCATGGCACTATGTCAATGCATGGACGAATGTATTTTGGTTTTTAAACAAAACAAACAAACACTCATGGTTAATTTACTTCAAAGACAATGTTGTCAATTCTTTTCCAATTTGATTCATCCAATGGTAGGATTACTTTGCACCAATTCATCAAATCATTTCTTCCAAAGTCCAAGAAGTATTTCATTTATTTTCAAAGAGGTTTAATAAAGACCTTTATAATTACTCAATTGAGTTATAGTTCTTCACCAAATTCTCTGTCATGGATATGGATATGTTCATGGCAGTAAAAACATGGGTAAAATTCAAACCTATAAAATTTGCATATTCTTCAAAAACAAGATTTTGTCAAGTGATGGCCTCATATCAATGTCTTTAAAACTTTATAGGAGAAAATCACACTATGGCTCTTAAATCTAATTCAACTTTTTTGAAGGTTGCAGATCCTTAACACATGCAAATTTCTCAATCAAAGGGTTTGCGTTACAGCAACTCTAACAACTTCTTGGGCAATAGCATACACAGGGCATCTACAACATTGAGGATATTTATTAGGTCGGTTGCCACGTGTTACCCAAAATCCACCTACAGAATCCGTAGATGCAATGTCTTTAGATGAACCTTAATGTTTTATCTTGATACAAAATCACTTTAATGTAACAGATATTTCACTTGTTATTAATTAATTTTAGTTTTTTGTCATGCATTTTAGTAATCGACATAACAATAATTAAAAATTAATAAAGTAACCGACATAACAATAGTTCATCAAAAGTGTTCATAAAATAACCGACACATAACAATAGTTCATCAAAAGTGTTACTACTAATTAGTGTGACTACGTGATAAATACAAAACTTTATAAAAGTGAATATATAACTCATCATCTGGACTAGCTTGATGTTGACTCAACCCCTGTTGTATAAGATCACCGATCTGCTGTAGGAAAGGTGGCGGCTGTGAACTAGAAGTATCTGCACTGGAGAGCGGTACACTATAACGTGGGACCTAAGGTACACCATCTGGTCGCACCAGTAATGGATGAGACACATGATAGAACCACTCCAAGTATCCATCTTCACACTCAGATGGATATGTAGCTGGACGAAGCTTGTGAAATAACTCTGTCACTGGTGTCACATATCCCAACCATTCCACATCTACATCAAATAATCTAACAGGATCTAGAAGTGGCGGTGAAGGAATATACTGGATATATCCGAATTGTGTCAAACACCTCTCTGGTAGATATTTCACTACAGTGCTACACAATCGGATGTGGCCAATATAAAGTGTGATATCATCAAAAGGAATGACACCCCTATCATTCTCCCATGGTCTCCATATAACATCTGCCGG
Source organism: Cicer judaicum (assembly GCA_037974835.1). Taxonomy (NCBI): domain Eukaryota; kingdom Viridiplantae; phylum Streptophyta; class Magnoliopsida; order Fabales; family Fabaceae; genus Cicer; species Cicer judaicum. The sequence continues at coordinate 2,054,582 of JBBPBS010001075.1, read as the reverse complement.
TGTCAATGCATCAATAATAGTTATGTATTCATCGATCTTATGCTTGCCTTGTTTGTAGCACCATCTATTCATTCGGGCAAAGCATTCCACGTCAGCACCCTAATCACCTACATTTCAAATATTCGGAAAATATTTGTAAATCCAACACTGTTACAAAAAAAAAGATATGACATTAAAATTAAATTTAGACAACAAATATCAATAAATTTAAATATTTTTAATACATTATAAGTAATAATTAATTTAATATATCTGACCAAACCATATTCTAGCTGAAACATGATAACGGTATCGTGTAAGGACAGACAAATCATAAGGTCCTCCAGGATACCGTGTCAACTCACCAGGTCCCTCAGCTCGATCACGTTCCTCCTCCATATGCTCTCCCTCATGAGCAGCCTCCTCCTGCTCAAGTACATCCACCTGCTCGTGCACCATATACTTATGTACATCCACCTGCCCATGTACCACATCTTCCTCATGCACTATAGAAGGCTCCCCCTGATTATGATGTCCCTCATCGTCGTCTTCAATAATCATACGTCTTCTTCTCCTTGAAGCTGTATGTCGAATCCTCTCTCGTGGATTCATCGGAGTCGTTGTAGAAGTCTTAGTGTCTCGTGTAACGCGTATGATTTTGCCGTCTCATCCTCGTGCACCCACTGAAAAATAAAAATATTAAAATAAATAAATGACAATAACATAAAATTATAATTAATTAAATTAAAAAAAAATTATATGTAACTTATGAAAAACTTGATGCTCAAGTTCTCCGGTAACTACCGGAAATGTTGGCCATCAAATTCTCCGGAATACTCTTATGTACTGGAGAACTTAAAAACATATTTTTAGAAATACTCCTCTGTACCGGAAAACTTCATCAAAGATTTCTGATAATAACTTCTGTACCGGAAAACTTCATTAAAGATTTTCGGAGTACAACTTCTATACCGGAAAACTTGTTTTTCAACTTTTACAATGTCAAAATGTGAAATGAAAATTTTATGGAGATTTTATTATTTATATGAAAATAATATTTCATTCTTATTTTGGGGGTATATGTATAATAACCAGGCTACAACGGAAAATTTTCTTCACTATTTAAAAAAAAAAAAAAGAACATTTTAACAAAAAAACAGACCCAAAAACAAAACATTTCAAAAAAGGGGAGGGCGTGCAGGTAACAATTCCTCGGTGTAGATAGCCAACTCCTCAACGATTTATATTGTTTGCGAATTGGAACTAAAGCAAAAAACCCGCGAACGCCTTTGCTCTTGCAGTGTCCACTGCGGAAAACGCGAAACCAATCGATCAAAAGGTACGTACTTTCCATTTCTCTTTCGATTCTTAATTCGTTAGTTGATCGAACTTCGATTTCACAGGTCAGAATCAAAATGCAGAAGAAATCGCTGTTACCGTTGAAAGACGCCATGGGGAACAAGAAGAATGTGCAATTGTGTAGCAAGGAATCGCTAGTGAAGCTTCTTAGATGGCATTTTGGTTACCCTGATTTTAGTGGTATGCAATTGGAAGCTATTCAAGCTGTACTCTCAGGTACAATTCACATTTTACTTAATAGGTTTAATCATATTTTTATTCATATTTGCTAGTAATTGGTAACTTAACTTATTAAGTGAGGTATTAGAAAATGTAGTTAGTGTGAAGGAACAATTTTGGCTGGTTTTGTTTGAATTAGGAATATAAAAGTTACTATTTAGACGCCCAATAATTAAGATATTCATTATTAGTGATTTTAACATGATTAAAAAACACATTTTTTAAAAAAAAGGTATTATTCAAAAATGATTTTTATGAAGAACTTCTCAAAATTACTTTTCATTTTAATCTTTTTTTGAAATTTCATTATACAAGAAAAGTTGTAGCCAAATAGATGAAATACTTAAAATGATATTTTAAGATAAACTATTTAAACCAATTTTTCATTTGAAGCTTTATTTTTAAAATTCCTTTTTAAAAATGTTATAAATAAAAGATAAAATACTATAAAAAACATTTTTTAAAAATTCTGAAACAAATGGGTCCAAATATGCAGCAAACAAACTCTTAATTGAATGGAGGTGATTTAAATAGGAAACTTTCATTAATTTTTGGGCAAAATTTCGTTCTTTTCGTGTTGCTCCAGGAAGGGATTGTTTTTGTCTTATGCCAACTGGAGGAGGCAAGTCAATGTGTTATCAGATTCCTGCATTGGCAAAAGCTGGAATCGTGCTTGTAGTTTGTCCCTTAATAGGTGAATGACGTTTATATTTTTTTTCTAGAGTTTGTATCTTTGAACTCTGTAAATTTTGTCTGATAAATCGCCTGGGTTTGCGTCTGAGGATACTGGTTGTGATTTCTGACTTTTTGTTCTGCTGAGTGGTGGCAGCCTTAATGGTATGCATCTTTTTCATTTTATCAGTTTATTTTTTTTTTCATACATGTTGAATTTCTGAGCTAAGCGTTTGTTTTGGTTCAAATGGTTCTTTCTTTAGGAAAACCAAGTGATGGCACTAAAGGAGAAAGGAATCGCTGCAGAGTTTCTCTCCTCAACAAAAACAGCAGTTGCAAAAGATAAGGTGGATTATCATAATGTTGCTGATATCGTATTGCAAATGGCTAGTATAATAAGTGCAAAATATTAGGATTTATATTGGATTAATTTTGCATTTTTTATGGATTTAAAAAGATATTATCTCTAGTAAATTCACACTTCTCAATGAAACTGCTAGAATTCCTTCATATCTTATGCCTGAACTTCATTATTGGGCTTCTGACTTTTGATTATAACATTTCCCCCGTGTTTTGTTTGGGGGTAGGGAAAGGACCTGTGTCAGATTCACTTATATAAATCTGTGGCCAATTTCTCACTTGTTTGTGTTACTAATTTTGGAAACTGATTTTTCTGTATTATGTTTTAAGATTTATGAGGACCTTGATTCTGGAAAACCGTCTACAAGGCTGCTTTATGTGACTCCAGAGTTGATAGCAACACCAGGGTTTATGTCAAAGCTGGCAAAGATTTATTCAAGGGGTTTGTTAAGTCTCATTGCCATAGACGAGGTGTAGCTGGAATTTCTGTTGGACAAAGATATTTCTGTTGGAATTTTATGGATATCCTTAAAAATTTCACTTATGCAAAATTTTCAGGCTCATTGCATCTCTAGTTGGGGTCACGATTTCAGGTTATTCACTCATATGTTGCTACTAGCAATTTGAATTTTTATTGATGGTATCCTTTGTAGATAGTTCATGGTGGCAAGCCGCAAGCCTAAAATCAACCATAACAATATATGGTATAAGCAGCACATTGGTTGTGTGCAGGATCAACTGGCACTAGATGTTAAACTATTACTCTTGTTCCACTTAATTGTTTTTTTTTTAGAATATGAACTTTGTCAATCAGACATTGAATCATATGATAATATCTGCATGATCATACATATGACATATCAAAATTTAAAATAGATTCAGACTGCTATCTATTCTAACAGTCAATAGTTATTTACATTTTAAAATGTATTTTACATTAAAAGAAAATATTGCGATAAAGCATCAATTAATTTTTTATTTATATGAAATTTTATGAACTTGATTTAGTTCATGGTGGCAAGCCGCAAGCCTAAAATCAACCATAACAATATATGGTATAAGCAGCACATTGGTTGTGTGCAGGATCAACTGGCACTAGATGTTAAACTATTACTCTTGTTCCACTTAATTGTTTTTTTTTTAGAATATGAACTTTGTCAATCAGACATTGAATCATATGATAATATCTGCATGATCATACATATGACATATCAAAATTTAAAATAGATTCAGACTGCTATCTATTCTAACAGTCAATAGTTATTTACATTTTAAAAGGTATTTTACATTAAAAGAAAATATTGCGATAAAGCATCAATTAATTTTTTATTTATATGAAATTTTATGAACTTGATTTAGTTCATCCAAATTTTTTATCCAATAGTTGGATTGGTTAATTTTGTATCTCACCAAAAGTTATAAAATGGTTAAGTGGTACAAGTGTAATAGCTTAACATCTACTACCAATTGATCTTCCACACAACCAACGGATCGTATCCCTACACGTGCGCATTAAGCATACAAAAAAATATAGAATATAAATAGGAACTAATCATCTAAATTAAGAACAATTAACTAGAAACATTGTGTGATTGATAAAATCCCCCAAGGTATCATTATTAGCAACCCTTAAGCCATAAAACAAAGAGGAAAAAATCACCTTTAAAGAAATAAATGTGACAAACAGATAGGGAAATAGAGGGATGGACAGAGGAATAGAGAATAAAACAGGATATGCAGAGTAGGTATTGAGACTTGGAAAATAAGGAAAATCAGAAAAGGAAAGGAGGAAGAGAATGGGACAATCCCCAGAGATATGTAGTTTGCCGAAGATGGGCCATTTACAGAAGAAGGGAATATATGGTTGAGATGGTAGCAGAGATACGGGAGCAGCCAAGTGAGAGTTTGAGGTTATTAGGCAAGCATATAGATATGAGAATGAGAATAGACAAAAAATGTGTGAGTGAGGGTGAGATGTGCGTGTTCTATTTGGGGTTGATGGGTCATCATTAAGATTGTTTGGGGTCATTTTGGACTTGGCGGGTCATCCAGATTTAAAACAGATCAATGATACCCATCTTTTTTCCTCTGAAGCATTGACACCATGACGAACGTCGGACACGGTCACACCTACACTGCTAATGTTAAAAACACAGGACATCAACACTGATACACATATTTTTACTTATTTATTATAATTAAAAGAAAACAAGACCATCATTGTTAGGAACCCAAGAATTGGATTCCTAAGAAAGAACACTTTTATTGAGAACTAGGAGAGAAATCTCTCCTCCAAGGGTTTCCCCGTCACAATAGAGAACATTCTCTATTCAATAATTGATTACAATATTCAATGATATCTTTCTAACTCCCTGACCTCTCTATTTATACAAATAGCCTTATATCAACCACAACTAACTAACTAATATTATTAACTAACTCTATTTATCTAAGTCCTAACAATCATTTATAAGAATCTAAATTGAGAATCAACTTCTTCACCAAAGCCCAAAATCCCACTAAGTACTCTTTCCTGTTGAGCAGTTCACCTGTAAAGGGAGTCAAAATTCCTAGCACAAAATACCATAAAGAAGGCAGCTTTAAAAAAACGAAGTCATTGAGAACCGGGATAAAATCTTGGAGAAAATGTGAATGATTTCCATCAACTGAAAAACTAAGCACAACACAAATTTCAGTATTTATACCTAGTCTAGTGAGTGAATCAGTGGCAGCTGTAATCAGACTCTGTAACTGATTCTTAACTAACTGACCTAAGCTCAGCGAGGATTATAGCCTAAAGCATTTCAGGCCATAGGCCCAATATTACTGAGTATAATCCTAATGCAGAATAGACTTGCTAAGTCAGAGACTTATTTATAATAGCAGCAAATAAAATTCAAGAGGGATCCTATGGGTATCAGCTGCAGTTACTGGGTGGTGAGAGGGCAAGGTAGCTCTAGTGGCTTTAGTCGTGCTACACAACCTCAGGCTTGATGCTCTCAAAGTTGCTAAAGGCTGTGGTGGAGCAAAATATTAGACACCAAAGGTTGAAGTGAAATACAAGAAGAATTAATAAATGAAAATGTAATGTTCTAAGGTTTTGACGTCAATTTTGGTCACCAACTCATACCTTTTTTGTGTGATTAAATATTAAATTAATAGTGAAAACATGCTCACTCACATGTGCCATAGTTTTGCACTTGTGCATGTTAGGCACTGCCCTCGAACTAACTAATCTAAAAGCTTAAGTTTTCATGTGATGACACAGTTTTGCTTGGAGTTAATTCTGTTGACATGCTATTCCCTTTTCCTTATGTATTTGGAAACAGACCTAGCTATCGTAAGCTTTCAACTCTGAGAAAGCACCTGCCAGATGTACCAATGTTAGCTCTGACTGCTACTGCTGTTCCTAAGTGAGTTTTCTTAATTTACTTCTTTTATAGAATTAACTTGTTTGTGTTATATTTTAATTTATGACATGAACAAATTTCATATTAAATTCTACGTTTACGCATTTCTATCTATTCTTCTGACAAATAATCTTGCAATTGTTGTGGATTTCTAAAATTGTTATTCTCCTATTGGTATGTATATGTGTCTGTTGTGTGTCTGTCTGTGTATAGTATTATGATAGGGTTTCTTTTTTATTATGGGCCTGTAATATTATTTTATGATAATATGGGTCTAAACATATTCACATACAAAGAATATGCTCTGTTTATCACAATGATCATCTGTGTAGTATTTTTGAAGCTGGCACTCTCTTTCATCTTCTTCCTTTTTTTCCTGGTATTGAAGGGTGAGAAATGAGAATCACACTGTTGCGTTAATTCGTTGGTTTATGAAGGGTTCAGAAGGATGTAGTGGAATCCTTACAGATGCAAAATGCATTAATACTGAAGACTTCTTTTAATCGACCTAATATATATTATGAAGGTCAGTTCTGCTTGCAGTTTGATTCAAAGCTATTAATCAATCCAGATTTCAGTTTCACCCTATTTGTAGATTAAAGTTTCCCTGTTAGTAACGGAAAACCATCGCCATACACTATCAAATGTAATGTGGCTGCCACATTAATAATAAATCAGTCCTGTCATTACATAAATGTTTGTGGATGCTAACTTACATTTGGTGATAAAGATGCTATGAAGATAGAAGAAAGCAAAAAACTTACAATCTAATTTCTATTTTAAAAAACAAAGAATGGGTAAGATGCAAATTCAACATTTTTGAAGAAATCCTTCCAAATCCAATCAGTAAATTTAGGGCTATTATGAGCATTCCAGTTACTTAATGAGTTTCATTGGTGAATTGCTTTGTATGTTAATTTTTTGCATGTGATGCAGGCATACTGCTACTTATAAATTCAAACAAATCTGACTTGATTTCTTAATGATACAGTTAGATACAAAGATCTATTGAATGATGCTTATGCTGATTTATCTGATACACTCAAATCTTTGGGAGATGTCTGTGGGATAATTTACTGCCTTGAACGTTCAATGTGTGATGACTTGTCAGCTCATCTATCCCAAAGAGGCTTTTCTTGTGCTGGTAATATTTTATGTATTTTTTATGTCTTTTCAAAATGATTCATCGCAACTATCCGGACCCAAAAATATACGCATATATGTAAATCCCTTGCATTATAATATACTAAAAATTTTACATTATAATAGTTCTGTACAAATTTTCATATTTTGAAACATTGATGATTTTCGTATTTCATTACTATCAAACTCTCTAAGTAACCAAACAATCAATCATTCAGCCATTCACGTAGGATAAGATGTTAAAAATTGAGAAAAAATAAGAATGAGAAGAAGAGAGACACATAAGATTAGTATCAAAAAGCACAAAATGCAATCAAATAAATTAATATCCAATGAATACTTGATAAAGAACTAAGACTAAATTTTTTAAAGTAGGGAACGAGATTGTAACTTGTAAGTGATACTTTTCATACCCACAAAAAATGTAATTTGTACAGTGAATATGTAAAAAATGTGGGATGAGAAATTGAGGGGAAAGAAAAGTAATATTATCAAATACTGGGAGCAACTAATACACATGATACATATAATATTGAGAACACTAAAACAAAATACTTGTGTGGAAGCTGCCGCTTCAATCCTAAAAGTTTGTCTGTCCCCTGATATGATATTGGTTTTATTCATAATATTCCGGTCTTCCCAGCTTATCATGCAGGACTGAATGATAAAATGCGAACTTCAGTGCTACATGATTGGATTTCTTCAAACATAAAAGTTGTTGTTGCCACTGTTGCTTTTGGGTAAGTTTTCCCATTTCAGTTTTTTAATAAGTGGCGTGCTTTTCTCATTCTCTCTTCAATTTACGTTGAGAATCCTGGGAGTGTAGCCTGCAGTAGTCACTTGCAAGAAGACATTTGGACCTCCAGCCTTGAACTTACACTTGAAGTAGAATGCCCTTGAGTTTGTTGTCCAATAATGTCAAGCTTTTTAATTTACATTCTTGACATTTGGACCTCCAGCCTTGAACTTACACTTGAAGTAGAATGCCATTGAGTTTGATGTCGAATAATGTCAAGCTTTTTAATTTACATTCTTGCTGTTTAAGAGGAACACTTTTCCCGGGAGTGGTGGACTGATTTTATTGAATAACAAATGGTTTCTTTTAAAGGAAGTATTTCATACCCCTCCCCAAATTTTATGGGGATGTACATAATCTAATTACTTAATCTCATAATCTAATTACTTAATCTCATACAGGGGTAGCATGTCACAACTATCCCTGCTGAAAGCTATAGCAGCGTTATTCTGAACACTATTTCAGGGCTATTTAGAACTCATTTTAGGGCAACATTTAAGAGAGTATGGCATCTCTGTCATTATTTATAGGAGTAATATGGTGAATCTAATCTATCAAAATATAATGAATCCAAGGGAGATTAATAAAACATAAGAGTAGAGAATGAGCACAAATGTGTCAAAGATATAAGTATATTCACTACATTTTATAATTTTATTCTGATGCCAAGAACTGATGATTTATTTGAGATTGTGATGTATTCCTTTCTTTTCTTTCTATACTCTACATGGAGCGTTTCTGTTGCATACAGTTACTAAGCCTTTGGTGTCCGTTCAGAATGGTTAGTGGCCGTTTACTATAAATTTGATTCAAACTTCTATGTGAAGTTTTAATGTTATAATTCTTTTTATACTCGTGATTTTCAATTAATAGCTTAAGATCAAATTACCAGGGCATTGATAGAAAAGATGTCAGAATCGTGTGCCACTTCAATATTCCAAAGTCAATGGAATCATTTTATCAAGAGTCAGGAAGAGCTGGTCGTGATCAATTGTCCTCTAGAAGTCTGTTGTACTATGGAGTAGATGATCGCAAAAGAATGGTTGACTTGCTTAACTTGATACTTTGATCTTGTTTTCTTATTGGACATGTTTTCTCTAACTATGTTCTATTTCAGGAATTTATATTAAGAAACTCAGGGAGCAAGAAGTCACAATCCTCAAGTTCACAAGAAGAATCATCCAGAACGTCCCTGACTGCTTTCAATCAGGTAACATCTAAATACTTGCATACTTCTGTAACATGGTATCTATCATTCACAATTCCCTTACGTATTTAGTTAAGTAATGGAGTTTATATGTTAAAAATGTAGATGGTTGAATATTGTGAAGGATCTGGATGTCGTAGGAAAATGATTATCGAAAGTTTTGGGGAGCAGGTAATGAACTACACAGCCTTAGGTATTATGTAGTGTGATTCACGTTGACACAAGTGGATACTTTACTTTGTTCAAAACAGGTAACAACATCACTATGTGGAAAAACGTGTGACTCATGTAGACACCCAAACATAGTTGCCAGAAATTTGGAGGATCTCACAGCTGCCTGTGCTCTACGCCAGCAAAGTGGTTCTCGAGTTTTCATCACCAGGTGCTATATTATTCATGTGTAAAAAACCCTCTTATGCATTAGGAGTTTAACTTAATGTTGATAATCCGAAGGACATATTGGGAATACATGATTTCCATTTGTTTGCTTTATAATAAATTATAGTAATGACGGCTATCACAGAAGCCCTTGATCGGTTTTGATAATATTTCTGACATCAGGGCATCAAATAGTATGATATGGAAGTGATAGGGGTATATATTCCATGTTTAGGTTCTCTGTATGCGATAGTCTTTGGCTCTGTATGACCTTGTCATTGGGCAGGTTTTGTAGTACCTGCCTCTTAAGAATTAGGAAAATATATTTTATTAAATTGAAATATGTTGACAATACATCATATATATATATATATATATATACATACAAGATTACAATACAATCAAATCTCTATTAGTACTCCTATATAACCAAATCCCTATACTTGAGGGATATTTTTAATAATAAAACAGAAACAAATTTTGATACTCCCCCTCAAGTTGGTGAATCAGTGTTCTCCATTCTCAACCTGCATACAATTCTTTCAAAGTTGCTGCTATTTAGCCCTTTAGTTAGAAGATTTGCTAGGTTTCCTTAGGAGGAGACATATAGAGTGCAAATTAGGCCACTATCAAGTTTTTCTTTGATGAAATGTCTCACCTTCAATATGCTTGGTTTTGTCATGCTGCACTGGATTATGTGCTATGTTAATAGTAGATTTACTATCACATTAGAGTTTAATTGGTTCATCCCACTTTATCTTTAGATCCTTCAAAATGACCTTCAACCATAGTAACTCACATATCTCTTGTGCCATTGCCCTAAATTCTACTTCAACACTGGATCTCGATCCCACATTTTGTTTCTTACTCTTCCAAGTCACAAGATTCCCACATAGAAAGTGTAATATCTTGTGGTTGGCCTTTATCGACAATTGACCTTGCATAGTCAACATTAGTATATGTTTCAAGACCATCATTTCCATTTTGTCTGAACAAAATTCCTCTTCTTTAGGTTCTTTTCAAATATTGCATGATTCTGAGTGCGGCTTGCAAGTGTACCTTCTTTGATTGGTGCATGAATTGATTGATTAGGCTTACAGCGAAGACAACATCAGGTCTAGTATGTGAAAGATATACGAGTCTTCCAACTAATATTTGATACATTTCCTTGTCAACTGCAATGTCATCTTCTGCATTTTCCAACTTTAAATTTGGATATATTGGTGTACTTGTTGGCTTGCACATTGTCTTGCCCGTTTCTTGCAAAATCCCTTTCTTAGAGTGAGCCAGTTCAATTCCCAAGAAATACTTCAATTTTCGTAAGGTTTTCATCTCAAATTCCTTGGCTAGGTGTTGTCCTAACAGGTGTTGCTCCTTTTCATCATCACCGGTCACTATAATGTCGTCCACATATACCAATAACATTGTTACTCCCTTTGACTCAGAGTGTTTGATAAAGATGTTATGATCTCCTTGGCTTTGTTTGAAACCTAGACCCACCATGACTCTAGCAAACATCCCAAACCACGCTCATGGCGATTGTTTATGCACATATAAAGTCTTCTTTAGCTTACAAACGGTGTTGGTAGCAATATGCTCACTATATCCAGGGGGTAAGTCCATATAAATCTCTTCTTGTAGATCTCCATGGAGGACGACATTTTTTACATCAAATTGGTGCAAGTTCCAACTGTAATAAGTTCCTTGAGATAATTTCTTGACGATATTCATTTTTGTAACTCCAACAATTTTTCCAAGTAATACATTTTAGCTACCAACCTTACCTTGTACCTCTCAATAGACCCATCAGCTTGGGACTTTACGGTGTATACCCACTTGCATCCTACAAGTTTCTTTCCATTTGATAGAGGGATCAAATCCCAAATACCGTTCTTGTCCAATGATTCCATTTCTAAGTTCATGGCTTGTTTCCATTTCATGTTAGACAATGCTTCAGATAGAGAGGTAGGTATAGTGGTAGTGTTCAGGCTTGTGAGGAAGGCTTTATGGGCAGGTGAAAATTGCTCAAAGCACAGGAAGTTGGATTGAGGGTAGAGTGGCTTCTTGGTACATGTCCTAGTATTTTTTCCAAGGGCAATTGGGATATGGAGGTCATCATAAGTTGGTGGTGTGTTGGATTCTGATTCATGTGCATGAGAAGATTCATAGATTAGATTACTAGAGTTTGAAGTGTCAAGGGAAGTTACCTCATGTAAAGTCAGATTGGACTCTTGGATGTGAATAGATTCAGAAATGACCTTTGTTCTTCTTGTATATACTAGATTCTTCCTACATCTTACATCCACCATTTCCATATTTCATAGAATCAATTTCAGTTTCAATGTTGTTGATTGTAGTTCAATTTCCATTTCTTCCCTTCTAGTTTCAGTTTCAATTTTTGGATTGAGAGTCAAGTTGGGAAGTAGAAGATACTCATCTTCTTTACTTATATTCTCCCCTTGAAGATGAGTTTGACCGAAGTAACTTTCTTGTTCACGGAAGATTACATCTTGAGAGACAAATAGTTTATGGGATGGTGGATGATAGCATTTGCAACCCTTTTGAGTGGAAGAGTATCCGATAAAGACACATTTTAAGTTTGTGATTAAAGTAATCTTTGGCATTATCGGACCTAATCCTCTTAATACTCACTCCAAATTCGTTTTTATCATACACCTCACTGTGAAGACTCTCCACATCTAATTTCTTGAAGAGGAAAGGAAACAACTGCTTTATGACTCTAAATGTAGGATGACCAAAGCGACAATGGTACAAAATGGCGTTGTCCCTGTTGGACTTCATTGTTTTAGAAAAAAAAGGAGTTGCTATTGCTGAGTAGATTTGGAGGAAGATTTTGGTTATCCAAGTAATAAAGACCATTCCATTCTCTAGCATTACTAATTTTTCTTCCCAAATTCTTGTCCTAAAGGACACAAGATTTGTTATAAAAAACATTACATGATAGGTCTTGTGTTGGTTTTTATATTGAAATTAAGCTAGTGGATAATTTAGGAATATGAAGGACATTTCTTAGAGTTATGGATGAGCTTATTTGGGCATCTCCTTGACCTGCTGTAGTTATAACGGTATCATTTGCTGTAAATATTTTCTTATTGCTAGGGCAAGGTGAATAAGTGGAGATGTGTGTAGGTAAGGGTGTCATGTGGTTAGTGGCTCTAGAATCCAATATTGGTTATAGGGTGTATCTAAAGCATTAAGTCCAACAGAAAATCAGTGTGTACCTGAATATACCAAAGAACTAGTACCAGTTGGTTTCTCCAACTTACTAAGAAAGGATCTCATTTTCTGTACTTCGTTTTCAGTGAGTCGACCTCTTTGCTTTCTTCAACAACCATGATTAATACCATGTGAAGGTGTCTTCTTCAAGAGAACAAAAAATAACCAAAAACAGTAGTAAAATAGGACCAACAAGAAGAAAGTGTCCTCTAACGCAGCAATAGTGGTACTTGTGTGAACAGTGCAGCATTTAGCAATGGTCGCGTAAACAGAACCCCGATGAACAATACTTACCGGGAAACAGAACACGGCAGTAGAGACGGGTTGTTTGACTGTGAATAGATATAAAAATGCTGCAATTAAGGAGCAAAAGATAGACAATTACTGCTATGAATGCGGAAAAACAAGGGAGACAGCACGCAAAGACTGCGGTTAGGGTTTATGCGGAAGCAAGGCCCCCCAAAATTGGGAGCTCTGATGCCATTGCAAGAATTAGAGAAATATATTTCATTGAATTGAAATATGTTGAAATTCATCCGGTGTGTATACAAGATTACTATACAACCAAATCCCTATTAGTACTCCTATATAACCAAATCCCTATACTTGAGAGATATTTTTAATAATAAAACAAAAACGGATTTTGACACTACCATGTGATTTTTGCCTTTAGTCCTCTGATGTATAGACTTAAAGAAAAAAAATGTAAGACAGAAAAAGATAGAGGAGGAAACTCAAAATAATTTAGTTTTCGCCAACAGGATTGTGTGCTGATTTCTTGTTTCTTAATACTTTATGGTTATTCCTTTTTACCTTGTAATTGGCTTGGCGGTGCCGGTGATTTTCTTATGCTAGATTAACTAATCCCGTTAAATAATGCGTAGTTTACTTGTTTCTCGACCACTTTAATTTTTCAGTTCCGCTGGTGCAATTGATGGAGAACAGTTATCTGAATTCTGGAATCGAGATGAGGAAGCAAGTGGATCGGAGGAAGATATTTCTGACTCAGATGGGGGTACCAAGTTTATTTCAGTTGCATGTGTTTTACTGTTAGAGACAGTGATGTAGTGGTTAGTAGATTATTTATTCATGTGTATGAATTTTCATTGGCAGACGATAATGAGGCTGTCAACAATCTAGGCCGGTCAAAGTTTCAATCCAGACTAGGAGTAAATGAAAAGCTTGATTTGTTACAGCGGGCAGAAGAAAACTACTATCGTAAAGAGAACTCTGATAGACAGGTTCATCTTTTATGTACTATACCCACTCTGTTAATTGAAAAAGTGTTCTTTATTTTTCTCTATCCTTCATTCTATTTTCCATGGTTTGAGCTTTTGGCTGGTGACACGATAACAGAACTTGTTATGAACTTATGATTAGCAATCTGTAACTGGAAAGGTTGAATAGTTATTTTAAAGTCTCTACTTATTTATATTCTTAGCTCAGTACTGTTAAGATCAATGCAGCAGAAACTGTTACAATGCCGCTATCTTCCTGTCTTCATACTCACTTATCTAATATGATTTACAGAGCAACAAAGTTGACAAGAATGCTATTTCTGATGAAATGCGAGGGGCAAGCAGGCAGAGACTACAAAATGCTTTAAAACAGGCTCAGCAACGGCTTGGCGACTTAAAGTATGCATTGCATTCTTCTTGCTTGTTTGATTTCTTTCTTATCACATCTTAGCTGCCTTACCAAGAAAACCACCCATTCGGAATTTCTCGTCTCCTAGATATAACAAGTGCGCAATGTATTTGAGATGCAATAGCACCATTTTCAAGGATTATAGTCCTCTAAAGATTTAAGTGTTTCACATTAGTCCTCTAAAGATTTGTCATCAAATTAATCCCTTAAAGACTAATTAGTCTCCAAATAGTTTTTCACCAAAGAAGTCCCTCAAAAATACAAAATTGTCACCAACATTTGTCCTTTTGTATCACCACTTTAATCCTTCACATAGATGAATTTGTTGACAACTCTGTATTTTTGAGATATCAAGTGTTTGTTTGTTTACACATATACACCTGTCCACAGCAAATTTGACTCTTGGATGCATAATGAATACATGGTAACTTTGTGACAAATTCTTTGAAGGACTAGTATGACGACACTTCAATGTTGAAGGGTTTTAATTTGCAAACCAAAATCATCAGGATTAACGAAGCAATACCCTAATCTTTGGAGGATTAAGTTGAGAGTTTAGTGTCTTCATTCCATTTGTGAACTATTTAAATAACAAACCTAAATTTTCACCATAACTCACTAAACTATGTCAAAACTAAAGCATATGCTTTCAAGTTCCAAGTCCTATCATAATGTCATGTGTGTTCAGGACACCTGCCTCACCACCTAACAACTCGAAGCAGCAATTATAGTTAGGACGTGAGCTGTTTCCTTATTTCTTAATTTAAAATGTTTATTCAGGATTGAAATGGAAACATCGGCTTCTCTTCTTGAAGATGAATGCTACAAGAAATATGGCAAGGCTGGCAAATCATTCTATTATTCACAAGTGGCAAGTACTATCAGGTGGCTGACAACTACAAGTTCTATCAATCTGATGAACCGACTTCGTGCAATTAATCCTCCCACATCAGTGAATGTCTTCTCTGAAGCTGAACATCCCCTCACACTGCTACCTGCTTCAGATCCTTGTGCAAAAGAAAAAACTAGCAATGAGCTCTCAGGCAATGCTATAACAGAAACTATCCCATGTGATGTGCCATTGGAAAGTTCTAATACAAACTTGCCACCAATACCATCCTTCTCTGAATTTGTAAATAGTAGGAAAGCGAAAAGAAACCAATCAAGTGATACCAAAAAACACTCATCAAGATTAGAGAAGAAGACGAAGATATAGTAGATTGACTCTTGTATCTACTATTAATGTTTGTGAATTTTAGTTACAATATGTATGAAGTGCCAACATTGGGTTTTGTAAAATAATTTGCAGTGTTTTTCCATTAGCTTTTCTAAATAAGAATAATCAGTAAAAGTTCTATATGAGCGATCACAGACTGTTGATGCATTTTATGGATTGGTGAGGTTATTTATCCTTATGGATGTGTCATTCTTAAATCATTATGGAAGGAGATATTATAAATAGTACCACGAGATTAATTTTGATACACTGTTACTGTAAATTTTTTTATAATGTCAACCAATTACAAACTTTCATTTATATGACTTTTAAGGTAGAAAGAATTAAAGTCAAATATTTTTTATGATCTAAGAGTTGCAATTAACTTACATTTGGAATGAAATCAGGAGGTATTGCATGGGAAATTTAACTGTTTAATTCATCTCATTGTTCTTGGTAATTTGAGAAATACTATAGTTTCATCCTAAATTTGACTTTATTATTGTTCATATCAAAGACACAAATTTAAATAATATGGATAATATTCTCCTAAATGTGTGTTGGTCTAAATCACAGAGATCAAAACACATAAGATGTTACACACTCCTTATTCAATAAGAGCTGAACTTCACTAGTTTGCACTTGGCAGTGGAAATTTTCCAACAAAGTCAGATGTAAGACTACCTAGGTAAAGATGGTCCTCAAATTCCACAGCTGAAGTTACAAAATTGATCACCTTCCCTTCACTATCACCAAACTTTCTGATAATCTTGCCATCAGCTGCCACATTCACCACCGTCGCAGACTTCCATGCTCCATTTATCATATTAAATAGCTTTGGAGATGAAGCTAATAAGTGCTTGGATACCTTAGACGTGTGCACAAACCTCATCTTTTCAGAAGTGAACTGTAGCATCAAATTGCAGAAAATCAAATAAGCACCATATATAAAGTTTTCTTGTTACTTTTTATAAGACATTTTTTAAATTAAAAGATACACTTATTACCTTTTAACAAAAACATCCGTAAAATAAATGGAGAGAATTTAATGATAAAGGATAATTTTTAGGAAATGCACATTAGTTCATATTAGAATTACTTGAACCAAAGAGATCCAGAATGAGCCATCAGGAGCAAGATTAATATTGTCAGGTCCAGCAGGGAGATTTTCAATGTAAATATCTGTTTTGCCTTTGTTAACTCCTTTTAGCCAATGCCTCAAACACCTAAACCTGGTTCAGAAAAAATAACTACATCAAATAAGATACAAACATGGAAAGTACACCAGTATAATAATATGTATCAGTAATTTCATTTCTATCTAAGACTACATACACTAAATGTATTTATCGTTAATACTGAGCCAAAATTTCATTCACCTGATGATTTTGAAAGATTTTTCTGATGAAAAGGTCTTGTAGTATTGTATAAGACTTTTGAAAAATATAAATACTTTTTATGGGTTCAAATTAAGACTATAAATATTCAAGATTCTTTAAAAGGTTATTCTGATTTTATTTTTTTAGACAACAAAATCTGCTCTGTAAGAACTAAGTCAATGATCCGAAGAATTCGAGATTTAATTCAAACAAATTAAATTAGTTTTTTTTTCTTTGGTTGGGTTCAAACGCAACCAATCAAATAATCTTGGTCTCTATTATTTTTTTAAATAATCAATATTAATAATTAATTGTTAATTTTATTAAAGAGAAAAATTAAACTGATAACCTTTTTGTTACTCCAACTCCCTCCAATCATCAGATGACTTTCATGACTTCTAAACTTCGTCTATATTCATTTAGATATTGATTTGAAGTCATACAAAACAAATTACCAAAGATCTGAAATAAACCAATGTGTTTTATAATTATTTCTTTTATAGTATCATCTTAAACAAAATGTTGTGGAAATATATTTTGTCATTAAGATAATATTTTTTTTCATTTTAACTTAGTGGTGATATTTGCTGTTTCCTCTCGACGATGAAGCTTATCCCCAATCGTCTCACTGGCCGACCTTGATCCTTCTTATTTTGGGGTCATATCTAGTATTCAGAGTTTGCCTCAATTTGATACTGCTCTCGCGGCCCGCGCCGAAACAATGCTTTACTCCTTTACTCCTAGAAGTCGAGTTAACTGGTGCGCCTCAACGCATGTTGTTGTTTTAATAATATATAAAATTATATTGTATAAATGTATTTTTTAATTATTATGTATTATTTTTCTCATTTTAATTTAATTATTTACTTTAATAGTATACAAAATCTTTAATATTTAATTTTTTTATTATTTAAAATAAGTATATTAATTTTTAAAAATGTAAACCTAATTGAATTAAAACAATTCAAATAGTTTTCATATGTTTGATTAAATTCGAAATTATTGAAAAAATGTCACAAAAGTCAAATCAAACTAATCACTTTTTTATTGATTTGTACTTTTTCTTCCAAAAACCTAACCAAACAAATCGTTACAGCGCTAGCGAAATCTACTACTAGCATTTAAGCAAAAAAAAAATGTTATAAAAATGCTAAATAAAATTATTTATATGCAACTAAGAAAATTATTTATATATATATATATATATATAAACAGCAGGTGCTGATAAATATTTTGTAGAATCTCCAATACAAAATACAAAATACGAGATTCACAGACAATCAGTCTAGAATAGGTCACAAAATTATATCAAATTTTAGGCTTCTCTCAACCTAAAAATTAAAAACTTGATATAGAAGAATATTTATGTAATTTTTTTTTTAACTTCTGTGCTTAATAAACAATACATACCTCATGAACCAAAAAAAAAAAACACAATATTCAGCATCTCAAACAAATGTATTTAATTGATCTCATTATGCATATATTATTTTATTAATTACTTTTTTTTTGAAAAAACTACCTCATCAATTAAGAAACACAGAGAAAACCCATTCTCAAATATAAAAGAGTGTTAGTGAAGTGGATTCTCTTCCAACCACACTTGATCAGAGAATAAATTGGTACGCTTACTTAAAACATGAGTCAGATATACATTGTTTTCTTTCCCACCTCCGATGTTAACAAATACATAAAATACAATGTAAAACACAATTTTGGATTAGTCAAACAAAATTTAAAAGCTTTTGAACAACCTAAAGGTGAGAAAAAAAAGACTTCCTTAAATAGAGTTGACATGGTTTGGATACATACTTAACATCAACGCTTAATGAATTTCAATAAAAATTAACTCAAAATATACCAGAAAGAAGGAATTTCGAAGATTTTTCAAATTAAAATTTTCATTCTCAATTATCCTTTTTTCACCCTAAAACTGTCCTTTTTCTCACCTAAAATTATCATTCTTATAAACATTTTCCCTTTTCTCTCATCTCAATTATTTCTCTCTTAACTACAAAAAAAAAAAAAGACTTAAAAAACTAATTTTTACAAATTTTTATTTGAACTTAATTTTTCATTATAAAGTGGCTCCCACTACAACACAACAAATTGATTTCGTATGTACCATTACACTAATACCTTATTTAAAGTACTTAGTTAAAATTTATGGATCTCAAAATGGCACCTCATGCATCATGCTCTAATACATAAAAACTTAAGGAAATAAGAAAATGTGATTAAGAAATTTACTTACTTCCAAGTTTCACAAACCACAATATAATCTTCTTCTTTGGATAGTGCAACACCATTGGCAAAGGCCAAATCATCAAGAACAATAGCTGTCTCATTTAACGTTGGATTGTACTTGAGAAGTTGTCCATGAGGTCTTGCCTCAAGTACATCCAAATGCCAATTATGTAAACCAAATTTGGTACTAGCAACACTGAAATATATACTTCCATCTGATGCTTCTATTACATCATCCGCAAAACTGGTTCAATCATTAGAAAAATCATACAACTTCAAAAACCAAAGTTTAAAACTTTGTTAAAGAAAAAAAAAATACTAAACATAACAGTTAATATACTTATAAAAAAATTGCACAAAAAAA
>JBBPBS010001075.1:2012616-2034731 GCA_037974835.1 Cicer judaicum | reverse complement strand
AAAAAAAAAAAAAAACAATAAATCCATTATACTTAAAGCAAGCATCCCTTTCCTAGACTTTTACTTTTAGCTTTACCTAATTATTTTCTCCTTTTAGATTTTTCTTTTCCTTTTTAAAAATAATCCATTAAAAAAAATAGAGCCTACAAGGTTTAAACCTATGTCTTGAGTTTTAATTACAAATACTTTACCACCAAACTAAAGTGTTTAATGTGAAAGATGTTCGTAGATTTATATTAATTAATATTTTTTGTGTGGAAATAAACTATAAAAATATAGTAATATAGTAGTGTTTTTTAAAATTATATAACTTAAATGTTTATTTTTATGTATACATATTATAATTATTATCAATTAAAGTTTAAAGTTTGCACCTCCTGAACTCAGGTTCATGTTTAGGATTGCACATTTGTATCATTGAACTTATAATTTTTAAATTATAATTAGTCTAATTAGGTAAGATTGAACTGATGAATCAAAACTTGAGATTTTAAATCATAATAACTCTAATTAGTTGAGATTGAATCTTTAAATCATCGAAATTATAATTTCTTAAGTAAATAAATCAAAAATAATTTAAAAATTATAATTTCAACGAACTAACAATTCAATCTAAATTAATTACCCAAAAAATAACTTAAAAATTCCAATTTGAGGATCCAACACTTCAATCTTAACTAAATATACTGACTAAGACTTAGAAATTATAATATATATGATCCAACAATTTAGTTTAATTAGGTCAAATTGAACTATTGGATCATAAAAATTATAATTTTAAAGTCATTGACTGTGTAGTTAAGTTAGATTGTACTTTTAGATCATCGAAAATATAAATTTTAAATTATTATTTGTTTAATTATGTTAGATTGAATCATTAGAACATCAAAATTATAAAACAATGGCTGAACTTTTTTTTTAGATGATCCAATAATTTATTCTAACGTAATTATATTAACTATGACTTAAAAAATTTAATTACGACGATCCAATGGCTCACTCAAATCTAATTACACTAATTACAATTTAAAAATTCTAATTTTGATGATCTAAAGATTCAATCTAACTTAATTAAACATACTGTTAACTAATTTGATAAATTATGACGTATAAATTATAATTTCAATGATTCAATCTTAACTAATTAGCCTAATAATGACTTTAAAATTTTATTTTTGACGATCCAACAACTCAATCTTTATCTCATTAGAATATTAATGATTTAGATATTCTAATTTTGATGTTCTAACTATTCAATATAAACTAGTTAGATTAGTTATGACTTAAAAATTCTAATTGTGATGATTACAGTCTAATATTAACTAATTAGACTTTTTTTTATTTTGTATATAAATTTGTCTATTGTGTTTCTTGATGAACGAATATGTGTTTTTATGTTTTATGATTTTTTGCGCCTAAAAACTCTTTGGTAATGGATGATTAATGGTGGCCAACTTCAGAGAACATAATCTTTAAACTTCAATTAATAATAATTATAATATATAAAAATAAAAATTTAAATCATATAATTTTAAAATATACAATTTATAATTTATTAACAACAAAAAAATCAAATTAAGATAATAATATTAAATTTACAAATAACATACACAATAAATCATTTAATATGATAATAGAGTCAGTTGATTTAGGTCATTCACCCTTTATATCCATACACAAATTAAAGTCTAATAATACTAAACATGAATGGTGTATTAGAAAAAAATAAATCTTACATAACTTAAAAATAAAATCTCAAATGAATTTATAAGTAAGATCTCGAATAAAAACCTAATAACTTGTAGCAATAGAATACAAAATCTTGAAGTAGTAGTCTTGTATGTATCTAAAACGAAGGAATCTTCAATAGTTTTTTCATACTCATTGACAACTCACAAAATCTTGTATTAATTGTACGTGGTTAAATTACATCTCTGACTGTGCTATCATCACGTGAGTGTGCTTGTCTCACATGCTTGTACTTTGTACAATTTGCATGGGTCTCTCTTCCTTTTATCAGAGGGCCATATATTATAGTGGCACTAATTTTTATAGGATAAGGAGAAAACAGTAATGTTAAATTATTACAATTTTTATTTTTTAGATTTCACTATTGTCACTTGTGTTTTTTCTATTTATGATTCTTTAAGTTAAAAATTTAGATTTTTAAATTTTTAAATTTTTTTTTTCATTTTATTTTGTTTTTTTTAAGTTATAAATATTAAACAATTTTTTTTAAAAAAATTATAAATGTTGAATGTTTTAGACATTTTTTTGTCTGTGACTATATTTTGTAACTTAATTTATTAAAGTGTTTAATACTATTTAAGAAACTAAAATATTAAACTTTTGTAACTAAAATAACTAAGGGAATAATTAAGATTTGGAAAGATAACTAAGGGAATAATTAGATATGTATAAGATGTAATCAATTATGTAATTAATTTTTAGATTTAATAAAGTATTATATTACATTATTATATTTACTTTTTAGTTAATTTGATAAGTCTTTGATTTAAATTATAGACTTGTTATTGTGACAGTGATTATGATAATGAGAAACATATCTTTTATTATTTTTAATCTAAATCGTTTGATCGTATAGTTATGTGACTAAGATATCTATAATTCGGATAGATCAATATAAAGTTGATCTTTATTGGATAAAGATTTATTTATCTCATTTGTACTTCATCAAAATAAAATCTCATTTATTAAATTATAATTATGAAAGATGTATATATAGACATAATTATTGAACAGACTCAATTGAGATTTTTCTAATGATTAATATTACGTTAATTATTTTGTCAATAGAAAACTCTCAAGATGAAATATAATAATTTTCTTTGACATGAAATTACCATAATAATTAACAAGTTATTTATTGTATTTTAATTTTAGACAACTAATATCTTAGAGTGTTAGTTGAAAGGACATTAAATACAATTAAATACTTGTATAATTAATGAATAATTAAGATGTGATCAGTCAACTCTTAGTATGAGTTTGAGTTCTATGATCAAAATTAAAACTTTGGTTAGAAAAATTAAATGAAAAAAAATATGAGTTTCTTAAGTCATTGTTAATTTAATATATAGAGTTTGACAATAATACTATACTCTGTTAACCAAGTTGTTTTGCCAGAAGAAAATATTATGGAATAATTTTATGAAATAATACCATACTCTAAATTTAAATTTCAAATCACCATGATTTTTCACATCCCTTAAATTATATTCGTATCACCAAATTGAAACTCCAATTAAGAAGAAAATCAAATGTCAAAAATTTAAAAAATAGAGGATGAAAATTAAGGAAATAAAAATAGATCTAAAATTGAGGATTTATCAAAATTGAGGACCAAAGTTCCTTTTAGCCTCGTTATTTTGTAAACCATAACTTTAGATATTTTAAGATCTTGCAATTTGGTTATTTTAATGCTTACAAGCATTTTGTGCAATTTTAAATCCTAGAACTTATGTTATTTTTATGGTTACTAGTATGTTACAATCAAGTTTATACCTTTAATATTTATGGTAAGTTTATATAACTATTGCTAAAACAATAGTAAAAATAAAAATAAGTTATATTATGTTTTCCAAAAACAAGGTGGATAATTTTTTTGAGTAAAAATATGATTAGAAAAAAAGATAATTTAATACTCAATTTATCTTAAAAATAGACGATTCGATCCAAATTGATTCAATGTTGTAATTGACAATTTATTTTTTAAACCCAAACTAAAATCCTCCAATTTTAACTAAACTCGACCCAAACCAACTCTTCTACGGTGCTATCCTATTCTATGCCACAAACATATATAACAACCTACCAACACAAGAAAACTAACATACACATTAATTATTTGTCTTGTACTCACCTTAATTGAGAACCATTCACTTGTGAAAGAATAAGATTGAAACCATCTTCTGTAACCTTGTACAAACCCTGCAAAATATAATTATGTGTTGTTTAATCATGCATGATTTTATACCATAGACATAGTCTTTTCTAATTCAATTCAATAAAATCCACAAATGAATTATTTACCTTGGAAGTATCACAAACAATAAGACCACCATCTTTTGATGTAGTTATTCCAAGCAAAGTAGAACTATCTATATACTTCCAATTCTCCCAATTTCCATCCCTTGCCAATCTTTTAATCCAACCATCTCTTGTAGCTGTATAGATGATACCTTCTTTATCCACACAGACATCTTCTGGTTGCTTCAATAATCCTTCTCCAAGTTTTATCACATTCTATTTATTAAGGAAATAATTAATTAAATATTACTAATAATCTAACTACTGTGATAAATTGACGGTAGAAATAATTTTTTACACTGACAGTATATATAAATGAAATTCTTTATATAGTGTAGAAAATAATAATAACATATTATAAAATATATTCATTAAATTTTTACCTGTAATTGGTTGTTTTTGGTTGAAGGGGTGGAATATACACATTGTGGTACTTCAAGCAAAATTGGATCTATGGGTGAGAAGTAGAAAACTTGTATTGTAAGAGCAACTAAAACTGCTAGAATCAAGCTTGAGGTTAGAGTGACACACAACATTTTCGTGTGGTTGTAATGCAATGCTCTTTGAGTCGTACGTGTCTTAATTATCCTATTATATATAGCACATTTAATTCATAGTCACATTTTTATTGAATTGTCTTTATTAAGGTATGTGTTGGCACCGAGAAAAATTAAAAGTTGAAAACCTAACTAATTGATGACTTGGTAAACACCTTTATCATTTTTTAATAAAAAAATAAGTTTATTATAAAGATAAAAAAAAATGTCATTTTTAAAACAAAAAGTTTGAATTTTTTAAAAACATTTGTGTTCTAAAAAACTTGTAACCAATTTCAAGAACATATCTGTTCGGAAAACTTCAAAAAGTTTTTTGGAATAAAATATTTGAATTTTTTTAGAAATATTTGTTTTTTGAAAAATACAAAATTTAAATTTTCTATAATACAAAATTCAAATTTTCTAAAACAGATTTATGTTCTGAGTTTTTTTTCGTAACCCTTGAATTAAGTGAGATTGTATGAACAAGATATTTAAGTTCTACTTGGTTATTTTTGTGGAACATGAAGAGCATTTGAGTATTGTGTTGCAAGTGACGAAGGATATACTATCTTGCTTCAAGATTTTAGAAAGAGTTGAATAAAGTTATCTTTTTCTAAAAATATATCATTTTTCGATGAAAGTTTTTCAATTGAATAGAAACACGCACGATGTTGCTAAAATAAAAAACTATTCCAATCAATTTTCATAAACAAATTAATTACTTGAACTATGATTAAAACCCACTTCAATCATACTTCAATTAATATAACAATAGAAAAATTGATATCAACTAAAATGGTAACTGATAATGAAGTTTACACAAGTGAAATTCAGATTTCAACATAATTCAAGATCATACAAATTACAAATTTTAGCACAAGAGAGTTTTATCAAAATTGTAAATTGAAATCAATATACAAATTCCTATATACAATCAACTATGCATAAATTAAATGAGAAGAGTTAAAATAAAAATACCAAAATTTATATTGGTAGAATCTTTCATATGTAGTGTACATTTAGTCGTCATACTAAAGATAGAGAAAAACACAAGAAATGAAAGTTTGAATTATACATTTAAAATATTACTTGAAATTTTTTTAAAAAACTTTTCAAAATAGTAACGTAAATTATAAAACAGTTTTGAGAAAAAGATTTATAAAAGGTACATAAAAATAAGAAGTGATAACACATATTTATTTTTATCTTAGTTTACCATTAACCTGATAGCTTTATCTAGTCCTCTCTTTATGAAGAGATTTTTCCTTCTTCACTTGTAGGAATAAATTCACTAACAAAATAATCACTTGATTATATCTACTATAGCTTATTCATAACTTCTTAGTAAAGTCAAGCCTAAGAGGAAAAGAAACTTACACTCACAACAATTTAATAAAGTCAAGCATGTGAGACAAAAAAAACATACACTGACAACAACTTAATATAGTCAATCCTACGAATACTCAACTATATTACAAAGATGTTTGAGATAATCCAATCAGATAACTTTCAAAGAGGACAAGATATTTAGTTCCACATAACATATTAAGTGAAAAATTGATGTTGAAATTTGGAATGAGAGAGATGAAGAATTAATATTGAAATGAACTTTTCGAGATGAATGATATTTATAAAAAGATGCTCAAATGAGAAAATACAACTTAATTCACTAAAAAAATAAAACTTTTGTGAATCAATTCATATTTAGTCAAGAATCAATTCATAGGTACTTCTGAAAGAAACCAGTGAAAATGTTGAACTTCCATGAATTTATAACTTATGCTAATCAACTCATTAAGTTATAATGAGAAATCATGAAATCATTCATGCATCTAGTGAATATGTTCATGGTCATCATAATTTGAAATCATATGTTTAGTGTAATGGCTGAATTGATTCATAAACTTCATGAATCTATTCATAAATGTAAAAATGAGTTGAAAGAGGATTGTGGAGATATGCCTCAAATCAGCAACACCTTGGAGTTAGTTATTGTTATAACTCAATTTGGCCAATCTGATTATGACTAGATAGTTATATTTAGTTAAGCTAACCGTTTTAGCATATCATTTACAACTGTAAAATAAACTTATTGTTGTAGTGTGAGAAATAGAGGTTTATGCAATTACTAATTAAGAAGATTCATAGAAAAGCATAAAGGAGATTAAGGAAGAGTAAAAAAAATGTGAAGAAAAAGACTAGTATTGTTGAGTCTCAACTGTGATAGATATTAAGAAGAGAACAATCTTTAAGTGGTTTAATCTTGTAAATTCAAATCTCAATAGTAAATTGTCTTGTTTGCTTGCCCGTGACGTAAGCCTCATTAATTGAGGTTGAACATGTAAATTTTGGTGTTATTCTTCCCTAATCTATCTTTATTTTGATTTTACATTGATTGAAAAACTAATTTCTTTAAACTGCAGAAAGGAGAACGTTCTTTGTGTTCTACGTTTTCAGCAATGTTATCCGTTTTCTGTGTTTTCAGTTTTGGTCAAGAACATTCTCCTTTTCCAACAAAAACGAAGAACATTCTCCATTTCAGTTTTGGTTTTTTTTTTCTTTTCTGCAATTGTTAGTTTTCTATTTCGTTGTTCAATTCTTGTTGCAGATCTCAATATTATTTTAACAATTGGCGTCTTTTATGGGAAGAGAGCAACAATGAGTTGAACCACAAAGTTTGATATTGAAAAGTTTAATGGATCAAATCATTTTGGTATGTGGAAGATAAAGATGCATGTTGTTCTGGTTCAACATGGTTTGATGAATGCGTTGAAGGGTGAATCAGCTCTTTCTACGACAATGACTACTTATGAAAATGAAGAACTTATTGAAAAAACAAAGATTACTATCATCTTTTGTCTTGGAGACAAAACTTTAAGGGAAGTTGCAAGAGAACAGCAACAACATTTTGGCTTAAACTTGAATATTTCTACATGACTAAATCAATTTCAAATAGGCTATCCTTGAAACATCAATTGCTTTCTTTTAAAATGAATGAATAAAAACCTATTACAATACAAATTGATGAATTTAATAAGATTTTTTATGATTGAGAAAATTCAGAAGTGATGTTAGATGATGAAGACCAAGCTCTAATCTTGCTTAATGCCTTGCCCAGTTCATACAAACACTTCAAGGATGCTATCATGTTTGGAAGAGAATAAACAATTACTCTTGAAGAAGTGCATGCCTCAATTCGAAAAAAGAAAGTTATAAAAGACCTGAGTTCAAGAATGATAATCATGTTAAAAGTTTGAATGCGACCAGAGGAAGAACTAACAAGAAAAGATCAAATGGAAATAAACTTAGGTCAAATTCAAGAACTAAATTTGAAGGGAGGTATAAATGGTTCCATTGTCACATGAAGGGACATTTCAAGAAAGATTTCCCTAAAAGAAAGGAATCAAGAAACTCTCAAGATTCAGGAAATGTTGCACTTATTGATGTTGGTTATGAATCTGCAAAGGCCTTAATGATTTCAAATTCTGAATGTAAAAAAGTTGGGTATTAGACTTAGGATGTACTTTCCACATGTGTCTAAGAAATTATTATTTTGAATCAATAGATCTTTGTGATGGTGGAATCGTTTTACTTGGCAACAAAAAAATCATGCAAGGTACAAGGCAAAGGGACAATCAGATTCATAATGTTTAATGGCAATGAGGCACTGCTGAAAGATGTAAGGTACATACCTGAATTAAAATGAAAATTAATTTATGTTGGCATGTTTAACATTTTGGGATATTTGACAAACATAAAGGATGGTATCATGACTATTATTAATAAAGATGATATCATTGTTAAAGGCATTAAAAGAAATGACTTGTACATTTTAGATGGTTCTACCATAATTGTACAAGTTTCAGTTGCTACACTAGTAGAATTTTGCCTTTTTAAGTCGATTAAAATGTACATTTTAAGTCAGTTTTGTGTCCGAGTTAATAGCAAACGACTTAAAAAATATGGTGTTTTTTTAACTCGTTTTATGAACCGACTTAACAGAGATTCATCATATTAAGTCGATTCAGCTTAACCGACTTAAACATCGTAAATTCAGTATAATACATCATCTTTTTTAAGTTGGATATTTTGACCAACTGACTTAATAGTTATAATTAAAATAATAATTTTTTATTTATTTTATTTTTATATAAATTTCTCGTTTTGTTTTCATGCTACTAACCCATGCAATATTTCGTATTAAATTTCAAATAAGAGTTTTGCACTTACGATCACAATTTTATATAACCATCTAATAATCAAAATATACAATATCACAATATCTCATATTTATACACAAAAAAAAAAAATATAGAGTACAAATAAAATGTATCCCATTTCCGACTAATCTTGACGTAAAAAAATAATTGAATATCCATTAACAAAATTACAAAGTCACAATGTAGCAATATTCTATAGACATATATTAGTATCGTTATTTTCTTCAATTAATTTCAAAATAAAATCCACACGATGTTTTTGAATTTATTCACTATGATCCGGGTGAATTGATCTCGAGTCATCAAATATCTAGAAGAAAAAAAACACACAATCAATATCGGTTGAATCATAATTTTTTTTTTTATCATATGAATATTAAAAAATACAATCAATAACAACTTATAATTTTTTATCATACAAATATAAAAAAATACAATCAATAACAACATGTAAAAAATTACGTACTTGCATCCATGAAATAACTATGTTAAGATGTTCAACATATGTAACATGACATAGTAGTCACGCTCATAGATTTGTCATGTTTAACAAATCATCATACCATATCTGTTTTGTATAACTATGACAAATCCGATAATCATTTCTTATTTCTTCAAAATGTAACCGATTCTCTTTAAAAATTAGCAACAATAAAACTTTTCTTAGAAGTTTTTTTTTAAAGTAAGTTGTAAAAATTTGTCCATACGTATTCATCTCATTTGTTACAAATAACTAACTACTAAGGTAAAATAAAAAATAGTTAGAAAAAAAAATGAATTTGACATATATTTTTTTTCTTTGAAATAATATGATATAATCTAAATGCACATATACTGATCATTTTATCAACATCACAAAAATTATATATTAACAATATTATTATAAAAAATTATTCATATAAATTTATTATTCAATAAATTGAACAACGATACCTGAAATGGTGATGAAACGCGGTTGTGATACAACAGTTAATAGAGTGGAAACTAAAAAGTTGCATGTAGTTAATTGTGAATAAGATGGAAGATAAAACACTAAGTGATTCTTTACCTTCCTTTAAATTATATACATGGTATTTGGCTTAAATCGGTTATTAATATAACCGCATTAAACAAGTTTTAAATATTAAATCAATTCTCAATATAACCGTGTTAACCATGTTTCACGTAATTGTGACTGCCTCAAATTGTTAAGTCGTTTATAAGTAATCGATTTAGACACAAAGTATCTATTAGGTCGATTCTCTATATAACCGTGTTAACCATGTTTCACATATTTACAAAATTGCCTCCGCCTCAAATTGTTAACTCGTTTATACGATAAACCGACTTAAATATACCTCCGCCTCATTTGTTAAGTCTGGTGCCAGATAGACGACTTAAATATGCCGTATTAAAAGCTCAATTTTCTACTAGTGCTAGCACTAGTTTGCATTCATCTACTAGATTATGGCATATGAGGTTAAGATATTTAAGTGAAAAACATTTAATTGAGTTATCAAAACAAATTTATTTTTTTATGGTGACAAAATTGAAAAATGGAATTTTGTGATCATTGTATCCTAAGAAAGTCTAAGAGGACCAGTTTTGGTGTTGCCAAACACAAACCTCTATACCTTTTGAATATGCTCATTCTGATTTGTGGGGGTCCTTCAAGGACAAAGAATCATGTTGGCTGCTTTTATTTCTTATCTATCATTGATGATTATTCTAGAAAAGTATGGATCTATGTCATTAAAAATAAAAGTGACACTTTTATGAAATTTAACATATGCAAATTGGAACTCAAAAGGAATCTAAACTGGAATGTTTAAGAACTGACAATGGCCTGGAGTATCTTTCAGAGCAGTTTAATAAGTATTGCAGAGACGTAGGTATTCAAAGACATAGAATAGTTGCAGGCACCCCTCAACAAAATGGCATTGCTGAAAGGATGAACAAAACAATCTTGGAAAGGGTTAGATGTATGATCTTGAGTGCAGGACTGCCTAAAATATTATGGGGAGAAGCTGCATTTACAGTAGTGTACCTGATCAATAGATTCCCTTTAAGACACCAATTGAGATGTGGAATGGCAAACCAGTTGACTACTCAATTCTGAAAGTATTTGACTCCTTAGCAATTATTCACACAAAGCAAGATGAATTAGATTCTAGAACAATCAGATGTGTTTTCATTGGATATCCTAAAGGAATAAAAGGTTACAAGTTATGGAGAATTGACCAAGGTATGCCTAAGTGCATCATATCAAGAGATGTAGTGTTTGATGAAACAAGAATGCCTATGATTGACAAAGAACATTCTTCGTTTCAATTATGTAGAAACGAAGAACATTCTCTATTTTAGTTATGTAGAAACGAAGAACATCAGCAAGACAACACTTTAAGCAGCAATACTGAGAGTGTTCAAACTGAGGTGGAGTCACCTGAAGACCAAGAGACTAATCATAGAGACATGAATGATACACCACTTGATGATAATGATGCGCCATAACTAGATTTGGTCAATTACAACTTGGTAAAGGATAGAGAAAAAAGAGTTATCAAGCCTCCAATTAGATATGTTCAAACATATTTAAGTTGTTATGCTCTAAGTGTTGTTGAATATCTTCAAAGCGATGAATCAAGAAACTACAAAGAAGTTATTAACATTGAAAATAAAGAAGCTTGGATGACAACTATGAATGAACATATGTAGTCATTAGAAAAGAATCAAACCTAGATTTTGGTTGACATTCCTAAGAATCAAACGGTAATTGGATTAAAATGGATGTTCAAGAGAAAGGAAGGCATTCAAGGATAAGAGAAGATAAAGTTCAAAGCAAAATTAGTTGCAAAGGGATTTTCTCAGCTTGAAGGAATAAATTTCAATAATTACTTGCACCTGCTGTAAAACATTGTTTAATCAGTATTCTGCTTTCAATTGTAATTCAAGAAGACTTAGAATTAGAGCAGATAGATGTCAAAACAACATTTCTACATGGTGATCTTGAAGAAACCATTTACATGCAACAACCTGAAGGATTTGTTAAGGGCAGCAACAAGGTTTGTCTTCTAAAAATGTCATTGTATGGCCTAAAGCAAAGTCCTAGACAATGGTACATGAAGTTTGATGATTTCATGATAAGAATTGGTTTCCAAAGTTAAAGCTTTGGCGGCTGTGTTTACATTCTTAAAGGAGATAGTCAAGAACAAGTTGTCACTTACCTATTACTCTATTTAAATGACATTCTTCTTGCTAGCTCAAATAAGGACCATATTAAAAAGCTTAAATTTGACCTTAGCAATGAATTTAAGATGAAGGAACTTAGAGAAGCCAAGAGGATCTTAGGAATGGACATTAATAGAAACATAATGAAGGGAAAATTATTTATTTCACAAGCTGCCTACTTAAAGAAAGTTGTCACTAAATATAGAATGCATAAGGCAAGACATGCTACTACTCCTTTGGAACAAAATTTCAAATTCTCCAAGAAAGACTCACCTAAAACTGATGAGGAAAGACAAAGAATGAGTACTATTCCTTATGCTAGTGGAGTTGGAATCATAATGTCTGAAATGATCTACAGCATGCCAAATTTGGCTTATGATGTGAATGTTGTCAGTAGATTTATGACTAATCTAAGAGCATTGCATTGGTCAACACTCAAGTGGATTATGAGGTACTTAAATGGCTCTCTAACAACAGGATTAAAGTTGAAAAAGACTCATCATAACAAGGAACCAATCAAGGAATATGTCGACTCAAATTATGTTGGAAACATAAATACTAGAAAATCAATTTATAGTTATGTGTTCACTCTATAAGGAAATGCTGTAAGTTAGAGAGCAATTATACAGATAGT
This sequence comes from Cicer judaicum, assembly GCA_037974835.1. Classification (NCBI taxonomy): domain Eukaryota; kingdom Viridiplantae; phylum Streptophyta; class Magnoliopsida; order Fabales; family Fabaceae; genus Cicer; species Cicer judaicum. The sequence continues at coordinate 2,022,081 of JBBPBS010001075.1, read as the reverse complement.
GGTAGCTCTTTCTAAAACTCAAGCTGAATTCATTGCTCTTGCTAAAGGTGTTAAAGAAGCTATTGTGAATTGCATATTTTTGATAACGACAAGACCACCGATTATGGACAATGCAACAAGATCAAAAAGAAGATCCAAATGTCTTCACAATAAGCTCCAAAGTCCAAATAATAAATGATACAATGTAAAGGTATATGATACAAATCAATAGTTCAAATACTTGAGAACAATTTATATGTACATATGCATTTAACATATTTTCAAAAGTAAAAACACCATTTACAAAACATTTAAAATCACATTTTTGACTAAGTACAAAAGTGTCTTCGAATACACCATGTTGTATTCAAATACAACTTAAGTCAGAGGAAAAATTTTGAATGTTGTATTCGACTACACACATCTGTAGTCGAATATAAGCTAAGTTAGTGGCAAAAATTCTTTTTGTGTATTCGACTACACACATATGTAGTCGAATACAAGCTAAGTCAGTAGCTAATTTTGCTAATCTGTATTCGACTACACAAATGTGTATTCGAATACAAGATGAAAAATTTGAATATTTTTGAACGTTACAAAGAGGTGTATTCGAATACACATATCCTGTATTTGAATACAACTAGAAACATTACAATTTTTCAGAACTGGGATGGCTCTAGAACATTGTAATTTTTCATCAAACCTCTTGGATCAATGGCCACGAATCTGAAGGGATGTTTATGGATTATAAATACCCCATAACTTCATATCAAAGGTTAAGAATTCTTGAATCAATTCATTGAACAACTTTGAACAAAATTCTAATTTTTATTAAGTACTTGCATCAGATTTTTCATATCATTCTAAAAGGTTCTCAAGTACTTGAATTAACATTGAGTTGCTTATCAATATACTACATCTTAGACTCATTCAAACATTATTGTACCATTTGTAAAAGATAGCTTAATCTAAGATAGTGGTGTGCTATCTTAGAAGTTTTTGTTAGAGTTTTTGTAGCAAGAATCTTAGGGTGGGTATTGTACATTGTCTAACAAATATTGAATTAATCTCTTGTGGTGTGCAAGAGGACTAGACGTACCCTTGGATATAAGGGGAACCAGGATAAATCTCAAAGCGTCCATTTACTTACTGCAGTTAATTATTAAACATTGTCCTTAAACTCTTAAAAATCCAACTACTAATTCACTAAAAACAAAAAATTTACTAACACCTAATTCACCCCCCCTCTTAGGCGTACTTCAATACTTACAATTGGCATCAGAGCGGGTTAAGGTAACTTACTCCTCGATCAAACATACATGGCTTCCGCACAACCTGTTTTTAGAGATGGTGGTAGCAGTACCAAGCCACCATGTTTTGTTGGAGAACACTACGATTTCTGGAAAATTCGTATGCAAGCATATCTTGAAGCACAAGGGGATGACATATGGGATGCAGTGGAAAATGGGCCTCACATTCCGAAGACTGTCATCAATAACAAAGAAGAAATTAAGATAAAAGATTCTTGGACTGATGATGACAAAAGAAAAGTGCTGTTCGATAAAAAGGCTAAAAACATATTGCAATCTACACTAGGAATGGATGAATTTTTCCGGATATCTCACTGCAAAACAGCAAAAGAAATATGGGATACGTTGGAAATAACTCATGAATGCACCATTGAGGTAAAAAGATCTAAACTCAACACACTATCACAAGAATATGAGTTATTTCGAATGCAGCCCGGAGAGTCTATTCTAGATCTGCAGAAAAGGTTCTCTCACTTGACAGCACTTGGAAAAGTCTTCACCAATGATGAATTAAATCTAAAAGTACTAAGATCATTGACAAGGGCATGGCAACCAAAAGTGACAACAATATCTGAAAAGAAAAGCCTATCCAAAATGTCTCTTTCTGCACTATTTGGAAAACTTCAAGAGCATGAAATTGAACTTGGTAGGCTAGAACAAAATGAAAGTCAAGAAAAGAAGACCAAAAATATTGCTCTAAAGACCAAATCAAGAGAACAAATCAAAAACAACGACTCAGATGAAGATGAAAATATTATCTTTCTTGTTAAGAAATTTGGTAAGTTTCTTAAAAATGATAGAACATTCAAAAAGAAAAGCTTCAAGAAGAAAGATAATTCTGCATCAAATCAAAACTTCACTTGCTTTGAATGTGGAAAACAAGGACATATTAAAGCAGATTGCCCAAACCTTGCTAAGAAGAATGCCAACAAAAAGAAAGACTTCAAAAAGGCATACATAGCTTGGGAAGACAATGAAGTAAGTTCATCTTTAGAAACAGAAAGTGAAGAATGCGCCAATGTTGCATTAATGGCCTCGCATCAATCGGATGATGAAGAAGAGGTTAGTAAAATAGACTCTTCTCACTATAATAAAACTAATAGTGAATTAATTATAGAATACAATGATGCTCAAAATGCAATAAAGGAATTACTTATTGAATGCAAAAATCTGTGTAAGCTAGTGTCAACACAAAAGAAACAAATCACAAGTTTACAAGAAAAGGTTGACATTATGGAGAAAAATTCTGAAAAACCAAAACAAAATATTATATGCAATAAATGTGATTCCCTCTCCTTCAAAATTGTTCAATTAAATAAAGTAATTGAACGATACGAAAAGGGACAATTAGGATTGGAAAATGTCTTAAATATGCAAAGATACTCAAATGATAAAAGTGGTCTAGGATATTCAAAGTTTGATAAACCAAACTTAAACAAGACTATTTTTGTTAAAGCAAGTAATCAATCTAATCAAGAAAAAGGATGATCTTTATAAAAAGAAAGTTACTCAAAATAAATTTCATACATATGCTACTAATAGTAGATTTTATCCTACTTGTTCCTATTATGGTCTTCATGGTCATACACCTAATACATGTCACATTAGAAACATTAGAGTTCCAAGTGGATATTACATATGGGTAAAGAAATGTACTAACCATCAAGGACCCAAAGCACATTGGGTACCTAATCAAGTTTGATTTCAATTTTGTAGGCATGCAAGCAAGATACTTCAAATATGTGGTACTTAGATAGCGGATGCTCCAAACATATGACGGGTGATGTGACAAAATTTTCAGCCTTAACACTTGAGTCAAAGGGACATGTAGTATATGGAGACAATAACAAAGGAAAAATTTTAGGCATTGGAAAAGTCGGTACAGCACCATCCCCCTCAATTGAAGATGTCTTATATGTTGAAGAACTAAAACACAATCTCATAAGCATCAGCCAGCTTTGCGACAAAGGGTACAAGATAGTTTTTAATAAAGATGAGTGCATCATCCAAAATGAATCTACAAATGAAACTCAATTTATCGGTAAGCGTTTCAAAAACATTTTCATACTTAATCTTGACGATTTATCCTTAAAAATGAAATGTCTTTTGGTAAGCGACAATAATGATGCTTGGCTATGGCATAAGAGATTTGCTCATATTCACATGGATCATTTAAACAAATTGGTCAAGCATGATCTTGTTGTAGGCTTACCAAAAATGAAATTTATAAAGGATAAATTGTGTGACGCATGTCAAAAAGGCAAACAAACAAAAAGCTCTTTCAAACCTAAAAATGTCATTTCAACTTCTAGACCACTACAATTGATACATATGGACTTGTTTGGTCCATCAAGAACCAAAAGTCTTTGTGGAAACTCATATGGACTAGTTATTGTTGATGATTATTCAAGGTTCACCTGGACCTTATTTTTGGCAAGTAAAAATGAAGCTTTTAAGGCATTTAAAAACTATGCCAAGCTAGTCCAAAATGAACAATCTGCCAAAATTGTATCAATTAGAAGTGATCATGGAAGAGAATTTCAAAATACTTCATTTGAAGAATTTTGTGAAGAAAATGGAATTTTCCACAATTTTTCTGCACCAAGGACACCACAACAAAATGGGGTTGTTGAAAGAAAGAACAGATCCTTAATAGAGCTCGCTAGAACTATGCTAAGCGACTCAAATCTACCAAAATATTTTTGGGCAGATGCTGTAAACACAGCATGTTATGTTTCCAACCGGGTAATCATTAGGCCAATTCTTAAGAAAACCCCTTATGAACTTTACAAAGGAAGAAAACCCAATATCTCTCACTTCCACATTTTTGGATGCAAATGTTTTGTGTTAAATAACGGTAAAGACAATCTTGGTAAATTTGATGAAAAAGCTGATGAAGGTATATTTCTCGGTTATTCTTTATCTAGTAAAGCATTTAGAATTTTCAATAAAAGAACCTTAGTAGTTGAAGAATCAATGCATGTAACTTTTGATGAAACTAACCCCATGAAAGAAGAAAATATTATTTCTTGTGATGATGATGTCTTTGAAAGCAATGATCCAAGCAAAGAAACTCAAACTACTCAACCAGATCAAGAAAGTGAAGTCAATACTGAAAGGCAAAGTGATGATCTTCCTAAAGAGTGGAAAACCCATAGATATCACCCAATTGATAATATCATAGGTGATATCAATAAAGGAGTCACAACAAGATTAAAACTGCAAGATGCTTGTTTAAACATGGCATTTGTTTCACAAATCGAACCTTCCAAAATTGGTGAAGCACTTAAAGATGATCAATGGATACTTGCCATGCAAGAAGAACTCAATCAATTTGAAAGAAGCCAAGTATGGGAACTTGTTCCTAATCTTGGAAATAAACACATCATTGGTACAAAATGGGTGTTTAAAAATAAACAAGATGAGAATGGCATAGTGGTTCGCAACAAAGCTAGATTGGTTGCTCAAGGATACAATCAAGAAGAAGGAATCGATTTTGACGAAACATTTGCTCCGGTAGCAAGATTAGAAGCTATACGGTTACTACTAGCATATGCTTGCTCCATGAATTTTGAGTTATATCAAATGGACGTAAAAAGTGCCTTCTTAAATGGATACATCAATGAAGAGGTCTATGTCAAACAGCCTCCTGGGTTTGAAGATACCAAAAATCCCTCACATGTCTACAAATTGAGAAAAGCTCTGTATGGTCTAAAACAAGCTCCAAGAGCTTGGTATGACAGATTAAGCACCTTTTTATGTGCACGAGGATTTGACAAAGGAGAGGTTGATAAAACTTTATTCGTCAAAAGAGATAATGGCCACACATTATTGGTTCAAATTTATGTTGATGATATAATATTTGGATCAACCAACAAGGACATATGTGAAGAATTCTCTTCAATAATGCAAGGAGAATTCGAAATGTCCATGATGGGAAAACTAAACTACTTTCTTGGACTTCATATCAAACAACTTGAGCATGGAATCTTCATCAATCAAGCAAAATATTGTAAAGAATTACTAAAGAAATTTGAAATGGAAAATTGCAAAGAAAGTACAACTCCAATGGGCTCCGGAACATATGTCGATAAAGATGAATCAGGAATTTCAATCGACATATCCAAATATCGAGGTATGATTGGATCATTATTATAGCTAACGGTCAGCCGACCAGATATTATGTTTAGTGTTTGTCTGTGTGCAAGGTTTCAGGCAGATCCGAAAGAATCACATCAAGTAACTGTTAAAAGAATTATGAAGTATCTAAAAGGAACGACAAATGTAGGCCTATGGTATCCTAAGGGTAGCATATGTAGCCTAGTTGGATACTCCGATTCGGATTATGCGGGATGCAAAACAGACCGTAAAAGCACCAGCGGCACGTGTCATGTCTTAGGAAATGCACTAGTTTCATGGTCTTGTAAAAAGCAAGTCTGTGTTGCACTAAGTACTGCTGAAGCTGAATACATTGCAGCAGGAAGTTGTTGTGCCCAAATTCTTTGGCTCAAACAGCAATTACATGACTATGGAGTAGATCTTGGATGCATTCCCTTAAGATGTGATAACACAAGTGCTATAAACATCTCAAAGAATCCAATCATGCATTCAAGAACTAAACACATCGACATTCGACATCATTTTTTATGGGATCATGTGCTTAAAGGTAATGTTGAGGTAACATTTGTTGATACACACAATCAATTGGCTGATATATTTACAAAACCACTACCTAAAGACTCATTTTATAAAATTCGAAGAGAACTTGGTATTTTGAATGAAAATGATCTTTAACCATTGAAAAATATACATAGTTTGTCATATTTGTTATCTCTTGTTGATTATTGCTTTTTGATATATAAATTTGTTGATTATTGCTTTTGTATTATTTCTTGTTGATTATTGCTTTTGTATTATTTCTTGTGAATTACATGATGCAAGTTTCATCAAAATTGTGTTTTTATGCAAAACTGTGCACATGTAGTCGAATACAACTATATGTATTCGAATACAAACTTTCCCAGATTTTCTGTATTCGAATACAAATAATGTGTAGTCGAATACACGTTCCCAGAAAATTGTGTATTCGAATACAACAAGGTGTAGTCGAATACACCTTCGCGGTTTTGCCCAGGTATAAAAGCTGAGTCACGTTTTAGGGTTATTCTTTCGTTTGTATTCGAATACAGCCCAGCTTCTTCTCTCTTCTCTCACACAAACTCATCCATCCTTCTTTCCCTTTGTTACCCATTCACCCAACCTAACAAAATTAATTAATCTTTACTTCCTTCTTGCCATTACTCTTCAGATTTCTCACAAATCTCACATTTTTCACTAAAACCCATTTTTCTCTCAAAACCCATTTTCACCAAAAACGCTTCTCTCACCATAGATGCTCGCAAACGTGGACCACGAACCAAGCATGCAGCAGTAGGTCCCTCACGAAAACGCAACAGGAATCCTAACATCACGGATCTATCCCGGCTTCTACACACACTGGAAGAAATTGATCGTTTTCGCACTTTCTACTCTGACAAGCGGCTTATTATTCCAAAGTATGGTACTTTAAACTCCTTCTCTGATTTTAAATTTCCTGAGTTGCTCAAAGCACAACATGTTGAAGAGTTTATAGGCTACAACGGTCCAGTTTATCCAGATTTGGTTAGGGTTTTTTATTGTAATCTCATGCAAGAGGGAAAACTGCTAGTCTCTCGCGTTAAGGGTAAAACCATTCGTTTAAATACCAAAACTATTGGAGAGATTCTGAATATTCCTTTTAATGGTGAAAAATTTTGTCCAAACAAATTATGTGAATGGGGTGACATTTCTAAGTATGATGCCTATGTTTCCCTTTGTCGGTATGATAGGCGTACCATGGAACAAAAGAGAGCCCAGGCAGGTTCCAAATATGCCCAACAAAGGTATGGTGTGGGCAATCTTACTGTTGATTATAGGCTCCTGCACTATTTCCTTAGCTACATTCTAGTTCCGAAGGCTGGAAATTACTCCCAAATTTTGGAGTTTGAATTACAAATTATAAATTTCATGTATGAAGGTCGTCAATTAAATTGGGCATTTTTTGTGAAATCTATTATGTTTGGATCTCGCGAGGCGATTGGCTTACCCTATGTAAAAGAAGTTTCTCAGATTTTGGAACATTTTGGTGTGGACTTCTCTGATGAAGTTATGTTTACACCCACAAAAGAAAATATGTTGGATTTAGGAGTCTTGCCTAGCATGCGGATCATCTAGAATTAGGAGCTTGAAGCTTTTGTGCATAAAGGTGATGCTGCATAGGATGATAATGCTGGACCCTCCAATGCTGCTCAAGACAATGAAGATGGCGAGGAAACTGCATCTAATGATGACTATATCTCAAATCAAATGATCATGACTCGCCTTGATTCCTTCCAAATCTTCTTCGAAACTCAATTCACCAATTTGACCACCTCTATTGACACTCGCTTCAACAATATTGAAACTACTATTGCTCGCAATCATGATGCTCTTTCTCAAGACATTAGTACCTTATCAGACAAAATTGATCATTTCCACATTCCTACAGATTTTGATTAATTTTCTTAGTTAGCATGTATTTGTCCTACTTTAACATTTTGCATTATGTATTACTGTGATTTTTGTTTGTATTCACTTTGTGTCATTTGGCTTATGATGTATTTTGTTTTGCTCTAATTCCGACTTGTTATGTATTAAAATTTATGATGTTAGTTCCTTTATGATATTCTCTTTGTTCACTTATATTATGATTGTGTATGATTATATTCGCAAATTATATCTCTCCTTTTCAATTTTTTTATTTCTTCTTTTTGATCATGTCAAAAGGGGGAGAAAATTTGGTATTGTTGTTGCATTTCAAAACCTTGTAGGTACTCCAAAACAAGTTTTTCAAATCGTCACATACAACGGGGGAGTATGCATATACTACGGGGGAGCAATGATTTCCACTATACACTCTCTTCACAACAACATTTTGTCATAATCAAAAAGGGGGAGAATGTGAACTGCATATTTTTGATAACGACAAGACCACCGATTATGGACAATGCAACAAGATCAAAAAGAAGATTCAAATGTCTTCACAATAAGCTCCAAAGTCCAAATAATAAATGATACAATGTAAAGGTATATGATACAAATCAATAGTTCAAATACTTGAGAACAATTTATATGTACATATGCATTTAACATATTTTCAAAAGTAAAAACACCATTTACAAAACATTTAAAATCACATTTTTGACTAAGTACAAAAGTGTATTCGAATACACCATGTTGTATTCGAATACAACTTAAGTCAGAGGCAAAATTTTGAATGTTGTATTCGACTACACACATCTGTAGTCGAATACAAGCTAAGTCAGTGGCAAAAATTCTTTTTGTGTATTCGACTACACACATATGTAGTCGAATACAAGCTAAGTCAGTAGCTAATTTTGCTAATCTGTATTCGACTACACAAATGTGTATTCGAATACAAGGTGAAAAATTTGAATATTTTTGAACGTTACAAAGAGGTGTATTCGAATACACATATCCTGTATTCGAATACAACTGGAAACATTACAATTTTTCAGAACTGGGATGGCTCTAGAACATTGTAATTTTTCATCAAACCTCTTGGATCAATGGCCACGAATCTGAAGGGATGTTTATGGATTATAAATACCCCATAACTTCAGATCAAAGGTTAGGAATTCTTGAATCAATTCATTGAACAACTTTGAACAAAATTCTGATTTTTATTAAGTACTTGCATCAGATTTTTCATATCATTCTAAAAGGTTCTCAAGTACTTGAATTAACATTGAGTTGTTTATCAATATACTACATCTTAGACTCGTTCAAACATTATTGTACCATTTGTAAAAGATAGCTTAATCTAAGATAGTGGTGTGCTATCTTAGAAGTTTTTGTAGCAAGAATCCTAGGGCGGGTATTGTACATTGTCTAACAAATATTGAATTAATCTCTTGTGGTGTGCAAGAGGACTGGACGTACCCTTGGATATAAGGGGAACCAGGATAAATCTCAAAGCGTCGATTTACTTACTGCAGTTAATTATTAAGCCTTGTCCTTAAACTCTTAAAAATCCAACTACTAATTCACTAAAAACAGAAAATTTACTAACACCTAATTCACCACCCCCCCCCCCCCC